>PVJS01016090.1:0-27647 GCA_004027185.1 Glis glis
GAGAGAGAGTGTGCGAGAGAGCTGAGGCTGGCTGCAAACCCGGATCCTCTGGTCTCCGCCTCCCAAAGTACTGGGATTACAAGCGTGCGCCACCACGCCCAGCTTGTGTCACTTCTTCTCCTTAATGTTTTAAGATTTATTTTGTAGCCGGGCGTGGTGGCGCACGTTTGTAATCCCAGTATTTGGGAGGCGGAGACCGGAGGATCTGGGTTCATGGCCAGCCTCAGCTACTTAGTGAGGCCCTCCGCAACTTCGTGAGACCCAGTTTCAAAATAAAAAATATAAAAGATAGGGCCGGGGGTGTAGCTTGGAGGTAAAATGCCCCTGGGTTCAATCCCCGGTACCGCAAAAAAAAAAAAAAAAAAGATTTTGTGTAGCTGGGTTATTCTGAACATTTTTTGTATATGTATTACAGCCCAACACAAACAAGCAAAGCACTCTAGGAAAGCGTTTTACCACTGAGCTACATCCCCAACCCTTTTTATTTTACTTTTTGTGCATGTATTGTACTGCAGATTGAACCCAGGGGTATTCTACCTCTGAGCTACACCCCCTAACCTTTTTTACTTTGAAACAGAGTCTCACTAAGTTATGTGCTCTGGTCTCAAACCTGCAATCCTCCTGTGTCAGCCTCCCAAGTACCAGGATTACAGGCATTTGCCACCACACCTAGCTTTATTTTTTTCATTTTGAGTCAGGGTCTCACTAAGTTGAAGAGCCTGGAACTTCTGACCCTCCTGCCTTAGCCTCCTGAGTAGCTGGAATTAAAGACATGTGCCACCTCGCTCAGCAGTTCAATTATTTTTACCCTTGGGGGGGGACACTGGGGATTGAACCCAGGGACATTCTACCTCTGAGCTACACCCCTAGCCCTATTTTTATTTTGAAACAGGGTCTCATTAAATTGCTGAGGCTGACCTTGAACCCGTGATCCTCCTGTCTTCAAGTGCTGGGATTACAGGTGTGTGCCACCACATCTGGCTCAGCAGCTCAACTATTTTTATGCAATGTGTTCTCCAATAATGGATTTCATCTTTTTACTTTGTGTGAAAGACATTTTTACTTTTTAATGAAAGACATTCCCAATTTCAATATACCTAAATGTACCAAATTTTATAGATACTTGTTTTTGTTATGTAAATAGGAGTAGACTAAATCAGGTCTCCCAGTCTGAATGTTTTGTTAAAATCTAGGTTTCTAAGTCTCACTAGAGCCCAAGGGATTGAGGTGGCAGATGGGGTGTATAATTGTTTGGATTTAGGATGTCCCCCAGCCCTCACGAAACAAGGTAGCAATGTTAGAAGTGGGGCTTGGTACCTAAGGAGGGTTCCGAGGGTGTGGCCTTGGGGATTATATATGGTTCCCTCCTCCCCCTTGCTCTCTTTTCTGCTTCTGGCCTCTGTGATGTGAGAAACAGAGCCCTTGTGCTCTCTCTGCTTCCCAATGCCATGCCCTGAGCTCCACAGACCCCGTCTGACGTGGACCGAACCTCTAAATCTCCAAAAACTGTGAGCAAATAAATCTTCCTTCCTCTAAGTTATATGGTAGTTATATTGTTTGTATTACAACAATGAGAACATTCATTGAGACAGTGTGTAAGATCACACCAGGACTCTGGATTAATAAATTCCTTGGCCAAAGCATATGCAAACCAACCTGGCTGATGATAAATGGACACTGGGGAATCACTGGAAATGATTTCTATCCTGTCCTTCAGCCTTAAGATTCTTTACTTTTATAAAGTCTTTGGGTACTTACTTATTGAAATAAACATGGATAAAAGTTATATTGCAAAAAAAACACAACACAAATTCCAAATTACATTTTATTTGTAAAATTCGGCATATTGCTTACTACTGCCCATGTCCATTTAAACAGTCCTCATTTACAGCTCTCAATTTCCAAAATAAAAATTTTTTTGAAAATGTATTCAGATAAGGTATTACAGAATATTTTATTAAGTTAATATTCCATGGGCATTGATAGTCAATACTATGGAAAAAGGACTTATATAAAACAATACAAAAAAGTATTACAGACAATAGCTTATTAATATTATCTTCATGCCATTGGTGAGTTTTTTCATGTAGTAACCTTTATTCGTGAAATGATTTCATTTACAAAACTATTATTCTTTGCTATCACCTCAGCTTTCAGTTGTTTTAACTTCATTGTGATGTTTTCTTCCGACATTTCAGTAAAGGGCACTTGTTTCACCTTGGATACAAACTCCTGAATAATTTTTTCACCTTGCTGAAAAACATGTTAACATTCCACAAATCATTAAAGTGTCTTTTTATAAAAGTCACTTTAGATAGCAATGAATTGTTTCATTAAATTTCAATCTAGCTGGGCGTGGTAGCGCACGCTTGTAATCCCAGTACTTAGGGAGGCGGAGACCGGAGGATCTGGGTTCGCGGCCAGCCTCAGTTCTCTCACTGCCTCTCTCTCTCTCTCTCCTTAGTGAGGCCCTCCACAACTTTGTGAGACCCGGTTTCAAAGTAAAGTATAAAAAATAGGGCTGGGGGCGTAGCGCGGAGGTAGAACGCCCTTGCGTTCAATCCCCAGTACCGAAAAAAAAAAATTCAATCTAAACTTTTCTTGTGTGTATGGTGCTAGAGATTGAGCCCCGGGGCATTCTACCTCCCATGTACACCCCCATCCCTATTTTATTTATATTTTGAAACAGGGTCTTGCTAGGCTGATGAGAGTCTCACTACTTGCTGAGGCTGTCCTTGAACTTGCGATCTTCCGTCTCAGTCTTCCAAGTACTAGGATTACAGGCATGCACCATCACGCCCGACTACCACCTATTTTTTTTTGCAGTACTGGGGATTGAACCCAGGGGCATTCTACCTCCAAGCTACACCCCCATCCCCATTTTTTGTTTTTTATTTTTGAAACAGGGTCTCACTAAGTTGCGGAGGACCTAAGTAGCTGAGGCTGGCCACGAACCTGTGATCCTCCTGTCTCAGCCTCCCAAGTACTAGGATTACAAGAGTGCGCCACCACACCAGGCTTACTACCCACTGTTTAAAGAACATTTTATTATTAAAAGTGTGTGATGACTAAAATACATAGCTAAGTTCTGAGTCGCTATGAATTTCTTCATAGCAAGTCTTTAAAAGAACATTTACAAATTTATTTTCATCTGCTAATGATAAAGGAATTGAAATTTAAGTAGTTCTCAAGTCTCTCTGCTTTTATAATTGATATATAATACTGGAGGTTGAACCCAGGGGCATCCTATCTCCAAGCTATACCCCCAGACCTTTTTATTTTTGAAACAGGGTCACTCTAGGTTGCCGAGAGTCTCACTTTGTTGCTGAGGCTGCTCTCAAACCTATGATCCTCCTATCTCGGCCTCCCCAAGGACTGGGATTATAAGCATGCGCCACCACACCTGTCTAAACAAGCCTTTAATTAAAAACAACTTAGAGGAGGGCATAGTGGCACAAACCTGTAAACCCAGTACTTGGGCGGCTAAGACAACAATACAGCAAATTCAAGGCCAGCGTCAACAAGTTAGTGAGACCTATAGCAATTTGAGACCTTGTTTCAAAATTTTAAAAAGAGCTGGGGTGTAGCTTGGAAGTAGAACATCCCTGGGTTCAATCCCCAGCACCACAAACAAAAAACAGGTTAGACATATATTATACCCTTTAGTGTGAACATCTAAATTCAATCCATTTCAAAGATAAGACCCAACATAATATCTATTTCTCCCATGAGATTATACATTCTGCCCATAAACAGCTTTATTTAATAAACATTTGCCATATACTACTTTATACTTTAAGACATGTTTAAGCTCAGCGTGGTGGCGCACGCCTATAATCCCAGTACTTGGGAGGCTGAGACAGGAGGATTGCAGGTTCGAGGTCAGTCTCAGCAACATAGCAAGACTTTCAGCAACCTAGCTAGACCTTGTTTCAAAACAAAAAATAAATAGGGCTGGGGGTGTAGCTCAGATGTAGACTGCCCCTGAGCTCAACCCACAGTATCACGAAAAAAAAAAGAAAGCACTCTTAACTACATTCTAAACAGTTAAGAGTACAGAAATTAGGAATTATGTCTTATTCCTACTTCTTAAATCTGGTACTTGAAATGTTACTTTTTGTGGTACTAGGGATTGAACCCACAGGCATTCTACCTTTGAGCTACACCCCCAGCCCGATTTTATTTCTTATTTGGAAACAGGCTCTTTGCTAGGTTGATGAGAGTCTCACTACTTGCTGAGGCTGTCCTCAAACTTGCAATCTTCCTGTCTCAGCCTCCCAAGTACTGGGATTACAGGTGTGCACCACCATGCCCGGCTGAAATGTTACTTCTTTTTCCTGGTGATGGAGATTGAACCTAGGGCTTCCTGCATGCTAAGCACATGCTCTCCCACTGAGCTAAAGTGCAACCCTGAAATGCTGTCTTTTCATCAAGCAGATTTAAGTGATGCAGAAATCAAAGAGATGGATTCTTGGCCATGCAGAAAAAAAAAATTTTTTTTTTTTTGCGGTACCGGGGATTGAACCCAGAGGCGTTCTATCTCTGCGCTACACCCCCGGCCCTATTTTTTATACTTTATTTTGAAACCGAGTCTCACGAAGTTGCCATGCAGAAATTTAATTGAAAGGCATTAAAAATGATCAGCACCATGGCGAGGTGGTACATGCCTGTAATCCCAGCTACTCAGGAGGCTGAGGCAGGAGTATACCAAGCTCCAGACCAGCCTGAGCAATTTAGTGAGACTGTGTTTCAAAATAAAAAATAGCCAGGCGTGGTGGTGCACGCTTGTAATCCCAGTACTTGGGAGGCTGAGACCGGAGGATCTGGGTTCGCGGCCAGCCTCACTTACTTAGTGAGGCCCTCAGTGACTTGGTGAGACTCTGTTTCAAAATAAAGAATAAAAAATAGGGCTGGGGGTGTAGCTCAGAGGTAGAATGCCCCTGGGTTCAATCCCCGGTACCACAAAAATAAAAAAAATACATAAATAAAATAAAGGGCTGGGGATGTATCTCAGTGGTAGAGTGCCCCTGGGTTCAATACCCAGTACTGCAAGAAACACCACCAACTCATCTTGGTGACCTGGCTTACGTAATGATACTGAGGTTATTAATAACTACAAAACAAGTTGACAAACCTCTCTTTCCAGATGGCACCTCTTTGCTGCTGGTTCAGTTTCATCGTGTCCTTGTGAGGGTCCAATATTCTGAAACTCCTCAAGTTCCAGGGCTTTTTGTTTGGCACACTCTATTACATGTTTAGGGAAATTAGCAAGCTCTGCAACATGAATCCCAAAACTTTGATCACAGACACCTACAAAAAATTGGGAGGGATGGGGTATGTTTGAGGGAACAGGGTGGAAAGACACAGCAATTAATGTAAATGGAATTTATCCTTCTTGTCATTCGGAAACTTAATTTTGGATTATTTCAAATACATTAGCCAAATGTTTCACAGTAACTTAGAAAAAAGAGTTTTAATTAAGCCTCCAATAAAATATGATTATGGAGCTGGGCGTGGTGGCGCACGCTTGTAATCCCAGTACTTGGGAGGCTGAGACAGGAGGATCGCAGGTTCGTGGCCAGCCTCAGCTACTTAGGCCCTCCGCAACTTAGTGAGACCCTGTTTCAAAATAAAGAACAAAAATAGGGTTGGGGGTGTAGCTCGGAGGTAGAATGCCCGAGTTCAATCCCGACCGCAAAAAAAAAAAAAAAGACAAAAAGGAATACATATAAAAGTGTCACTAATTAACAGTAACTTTTAATTCAAGATATACTAAACCCATTACTAGTTAATGATAAGCCTTAGGATTTATCCACAACATTTTATAGAGATAGTTACTTAAGAAAATCAGCTGGATGAATACACTGAAGAATTTATAGTATTTTTCTTGGAAAAGTTGTTTACTATACATCCATACTCTCATTCTGATTCCAAACTACTGTTAACAAATGACAATAAATTTTTTTTACCCAAATAGGTAGCTTATCTTCATTTCCATGTATAGGAAATAAACTGACTTAAGTCATTCTCTCCAAGCATTTAATATAAATGATGACTGTGAAGTTACCATAGAGCTTCTGTTTTTGCCTCAATTATATATCGACTGTACAAAAATTTTGGCCTAGTTCTTTATCCATGTATTCTGGATCTGGATACTTTGCACACTTAAGAGAAGCAAATATCTGCATACATTCACAGTGAAGGGTGGACTTATTTCTACACACTTCATCTGAACTATAAAAAATATTCTAAAGTCATTTCTATAGCACACAAAACACAATGATTTATCTCTTTATTTATTGTGGTACTGGGGATTGAACCCAGGGGCATTCTACCTCCAAGCTACATCCCAAGTCCTATTTTTTAAATTTTATTTGAAACAGGGTCTCACTAGGTTGATTATAGTCTCACTACTTGCTGAGGCTGTCCTTGAACCTGTGATCCTCCTGTCTTAGCCTCCCAAGTACTTGGATTACAAGCATGCCTACTAGCCTGGCCACAAACAATGATTTAAAAGCAGAACCACAACTTAATGCTAAATGCCAGATCCATAAGTACCTATATTCTAGTGATAATATTTACAATAATACAAACATAGTAACTCAGAAGGGTTCCCACTGAATAATAAATAGCAAAGGATGAAAGAATTAAGACTATATGGTGGCGCACACCTATAATTCCAGTACTTGGGAGGCCCTGAAATGTGACCCTCCTGCCTCAGCCTCCCAAACAACTGGGATTACAAGCATGCACCACCACACCCAGCTGACAAACATTTCTTAAAAGGACCAATACTAACAGATAAGCCATTCCACAGGTCATACTAACAATTTGGGGGTATCTGGAACCCCCTAGATTTAAATGAACCCGTTTCTATCATACAACCTTAAAAATTCAGGTAATTACACTAAGTACTTTATTAATAATATCTAGCCCTTCAGAACTTCAAAACATAGTAATTGAAATTACATAGTAGCTACTCTGACAAGAAATATACTGCCATGAAGGTATGCACATGCCTCTGTGTTGATATTCAGGAGTACAGATTTATCTGGGCGTGGTGGCGCACACTTGTAATCCCAGTATTTGGGAAGCTGAGACAGTAGGATTGCAGGTTCACGGCCAGCCTCAGCAATTTAGTGAGGCCCTCCACAACCTAATGAGGCCATGTTTCAAAATAAAAAATAAAATAGGGCTGGGAGTATAGCGTGGAGGTAGAATGCCCCTGGGTTTAATCCCCAGTACCACAAAAAAACAAAACCCAAAAAGTACAGATTATTCTTTCTGTGATTGCTTTAGAATGAGTGGTCCTACCTCCAGACACAGAAATACACATATTGTACAATGTTCCTATCTCCAGAATCTGGAAGGTCAGAGGTAAATGTGTTCCTTAAAAACATCAATGATTGAGCTGGGCTCAGAGGTGCATGCCTGTAATCCCAGTTCTTGGGAGGTTGAGACAAGAAGATCACAGGTTCGAGGCTAGACTTAGCAATTTAGCCAGACCCTCAGCAACTTAGCAAGATCCTATTTCAAAATAAAACAATAAAAAGGGCTGGGGGTATAGCTCAGAAGTAGAATGCCCCCTGGGTTCAAACCCTAGTACTAAAAACAAAAAACATCAGTGATTGATACTAACTTAAAAGAAGTAAGGCAATTACTGACTATTTCAAATGTAGTTAAGTTCCACATTGTCACATTCTGAATTTATAGTGCATTGGTGGTACATACTCACCTTTCTTCACCTGATAAAGCATAGTTAAGGTCTCTTCAGAGGTTAGTGCTGTGACATGTAGGTTATTAACAGTTGGTATCTGATTGGCCAAGGCAGTAAGCTCATGAAAGTGGGTTGCAAACATGCAAAAAGCACCAATCTTTGTTGCAATGTAATCTGATATAGCCCATGCTAACCCAAATCCATCATAGGTAGAGGTTCCTCTTCCCAATTCATCTATGATTATTAATGAATCTTTGGTTGCAGATCTGAAACATATAATTACATGAAAATTTGCCATGACATAAAATTTATTAATGCAAAAAACAAAATTAAGACAACATATTGGAGAAAATATACAACATAACAGATTAATGACCTTAATGGATTAAAAAAAATTCAAGTCAGTAAAAAGCACTAAAACTTCAACAGAAAAACAAGTATGGATGTGAACAAGTGATGGAAAAGGAAACAAAATGGTGAATAAATATTTTTTAGGTTACTAGCAAAGTAGTTATAATCAAAGAATTTCTAAATAGAGCAACTATAACTCATTTCATACCAATCAAATGAGTCAAGATTTTTTTTTTCTTTTTGTTGTACCGGGGATTGAACTCAGGGGGCATTCTACCTCTGAGCTATACCCCCTGACATTTTATGTTTTATTTCGAAAGATCTCGCTAGGTTGCTAAGGGTCTTGCTAAATTGCTGAGTCTGGCCTTAAAACCTGCGATCCTCCTGTCTCAGCATCCTAGGTACTGGGATTACAGGTGTGCTCCATGTCCAGCTTGTATTGCTTTCATAATTCCTCATAAACAATAGAACCACTCAGAAGTTAAATCAATACATAATTTATCAAGTACCTAGTATATGTAAAGTACTTTAGGATTTACCAAGAAACAGAATGCAAAGTTCCTGACTTCAAGGAAACTCCTAAAAAGTAAAAAAGACAAAGGATTTTGATAACCTCTAAAACAAAACCAAATAAAGGCATTATCAAATAGTTCAGAGAATACCTTAGTCTCATATGGCCAAAAAAACCATTAGAAATAGAATTTTCATCATTAGGGCTTTAAAGAGTGAAAAATACTTGGGTAAAGGGCAAAAGGGACCATTCTAGGTGGCACGAACAGTGGCAGCAACACTGTGGTAGTGAGGGAGATTCATAATATGGACCAGAAACCCCTAAGGAAACTATTTTTTAAAATCAAATTTTTGCCAAGCATGGTGGCACATACCTGTAATCCTAACGATTGCAGAGGCTGAGGCAAGAACCTCATAAGTTCAAGGCCAGCCTGGGCAACTTATCAAGACCCTATTTCAAAATTAAAAAAGAAAAAAAGAAGAGGCAAAAAAACAGAAGTTTTCCAAAACTAACCCCATCATGCTCTCTCCAACCCCATAAGGCAGGGTATCATATGTTGCCCAGGATGGTCTCAAACTCCTAGGCTCAAGTGGACCTCCTACCTCAGCCTTCTGAGCAGCTGGGACTAATGGTATGTGACACAGCACCCAGCTCCAATCACAGCACCCAGTTCCAATCACCCTTTTTTTTTTCCCGGTACCGGGGATTGAATGCAGGGGCGTTCTACCTCCGCGCTACGCCCCCGGCCCTATTTTTTTTATGCTTTATTTTTGAAACCGGGTCTCACGAAGTTGCGGAGGGCCTCGCTAGGTAGAGAGAGAGAGAGAGAGAGAGAGACAGAGAGAGAGAGAGATCGATTGATCGAGTGCACTGAGGTTGGCCGCGAACCCGGATCCTCCGGTCTCCGCCTCCCAAAGTACTGGGATTACAAGCGTGCGCCACCACGCCTGGCCCAATTACCCTTTTAAGATAAAATGAAGTGTATAAAATTCACAGGAAAACAACTATTGAACTGTGATAAATGTTCTTAGATGCTTTGTGAATGAATCTGCAAATATACTTCTCACGAAATGGGAATATTCATTCCATTTTCAGGGGACTGGGACATGCACTTACCTGAGGATGGAAGCAGTTTCTAGCATTTCGGCCATGAATGTGGAGACTCCTTTCAACTGACTGTCACCAGCCCCCACCCGAGCCAAGATGCAGTCCACAATGGACACTTCTGCTGACTCGCATGGCACAAAACATCCAATCTGGGCCATGAGTACTATTACCCCGGTTTGGCGAATATATGTTGATTTACCTCCCATATTAGGGCCTATAAAATAAATTAGATCAAAAAACAAGATTATTCATTTATTTCTGCTAATAAGTGGGCTGCTACTCCTAAATACTGATGATTAATCAACCAAGTCACATTGATATAGCAAGTTAGAAGCTGAACCATACACCACCCAAAGACACAGTCACTTCCCATAATGCCCCCCAAAGCAATGCTATTATTAAATGGGCCTTTCATCAGAAGAAGCCATGAAAAATATCTTACCTATAATTTGATTGTGGCCCAGAAGACCATATATACACTTCCCTGTGGCTTACAGAGCTGCCTGCAGGTTAATTTGATGACTTCTAGAAAAGTAGTACAGGCCTAATTGACTACTTAACATTATTACTCTTTTTTAATAAATGGTGCTACTAGTGAATGGATCACCATGGTCAAATTCTTCAAATCACTTAAAGCCCACACTGAAGTCCTAAGTCCTAAGATCTGACCCTTCTTTTGGCAAATGTGCAAAATATCTGTTAGGGTTAGATTAAATAAACAACTTGAAAACCCATCCAGGGAAACAAAATATAACTGTTTCCCAAATGTTTCTGTCCTAAGACTCCTACTTCCCTTTTTGTTTTCTAGAATCTGTTAGATCTCTCAAAACACTCATGCTGAGACATACTACATTGGTCTATATGCAAAGCTACTTTTTTTGAGTTTCACATAAATAAGAGTGCCATGTCTTAAAAGAACTGCTTCCCTGAGCTGTGTTTCTTCTGGCAGCAAAATTCTGCCTGTCCTTCAATGACCTCACTGTTCAAAGGACAGGCTCAAAGGTAAGCTTTGAGGATGCTGTTCATTTTTAAATGCTCTGAAACCTTAGAATAGCAGTTTCATATGAATACAATATTCTCTCATAAACTTTAAGCTCTCCTTCAAAAACTTCCTTCTAATCCAAATGTGAATGCATTACTTACCAGAATGAGTAACACATTCACTTCCTAATGTTGGGGAAGCGAACGTGTTGAGGGCTGGGATTATCTTCATCAATTTAAAACATTTCTATTCCAACATTAAGAAAAAGGGAAATGTTACCCCTCCAAAAGTACATAAACTATGCTTTTTACCAGTAATGATGTGGAACATCTGTTTATCTTTTTCAAAGTATACATCATTAGGAATAAATGCAACATCATCTTGAATTTCAACACAAGCATGTCTGGATGCTTTCAATATAATTCTTCCTTGTCCTTTCTCCAAAATGACTGGTCGTACATATGGAATAGGTGCTCCATTGGACACATGAGCAAAGCTGACGACAGCATCTAGCTGAGCCAACACATCATTGAGTATCTGCATTGGTTCTACATAGCCTGTATTTTAAAAAAAAGAGAGACAAAATGTACACAGAAATATCAAATAGTAAAAAATTTTAAGGTATAATAATAAATGTAAGAACAATCTCTCATTTGGGAATTCAAAACCCATTTCCTAATTTATATGCGTCTGTGTGTGTGTGTATGTGGTCCCAGGGATTAAACCCAGGGGTATTCTACCCCACAGCTACACCCCAGTCCTTTTTATTTTTGTTTTGAAACAGGGTCTTGCTTAGTGACTATGTGCTTGCCTCCAACCTGGGATTACAAGCATGTACTGCCACACCCAGCCAGCCTCAGCAATTTAGTGAGACCCTGTTTCAAAATAAAAAGGGCTGGGGTGTAGCTTGGAGATAGAATGCTCCTGGAATCAATCCCCAGTACCATCAAAAAGAATTAAGAGTCAGGCATGGTGGCACACGATTGTAATCCAAATACTTGGGAGGCTGAGACAGGAAGATTGTAGGTAAGTGGCCAACATCAGCAACTTAGTGAGGTCTCTGCTACGTAGTGAGACCCTGTTTCAAAATAAGAAATAAAATAGAGCTAAGGGTATAGCTCAGAGGTAGAATGCCCCTGGGTTCAATCCCTAGTACCACACACTAAATAAATAGATGAATGAATAAATAAACTAATTAATAAATTCTGATCTGTCTCCCATATACTGGTATTAGAGGCATGTGCCACTGCACCCAGCTCATCCTGATACTTTTCTATTAGCAAAAATCAGGTCATGAGCCAGGCATGGTGGCACACGCCTCTAATTTCAGTACTTGGGAGGCTGAGACAGGAGGATTGCAGGTAAAAGGACAAGCCTCAGCAAATAAACTCCCATCAACCTAGCAAGACCCAGTTTCAAAATTAAAATTAAAAAATAGGGCTGGGGGTATAGCTTGGAGGTTGAATGCCCCTGGGTTCAATCCCCAGTACCACTAACTAACTAAATAAATAAATAAGATTTAAAAAACAAAATCAGGTCATATTCAAGAACATTTAAAGTATTGGTTCTATTAAATTTACCTGAAGAAATATTGACTATTTCTTTAACAATGGCATCCTGGGCCTCTTCATACTCAGTTTTATTTTTAGTATATTCTTCGTTGAGAGAGGATAATTTGCTGCAAAACAAAATAATGGTATTATGAAAATATCAAAACATGTACTAGAAGTAATGTGCAGTACACAAGATATAGCCAGATTATTTGTTCTATGAAGCATCAAAACAATGGTAATTAAAATGCAACTGGAAATAAAAAATGGGCCACTTATGAGGTGCATGTGTGGCTAGAATTGTTTATTCATGTTCTTTCATGCTGTCTATAATAGTAAACTGGCAGAATTACTGTTATAATGATTATTCCCTTGGTTAAAATTCTGATCTATGACCTTTTATGAACTATTTAAATGGAATCCTTATTTAAGAATGGAGGCCACCCCCTCCCTTTAAAACACAAACACACATGGTTTTCTCATTACAGTGGTATAACTATCTTTTGATACTGAAATTGTAAAAGTAAGGAAAATGCTTTCAAAATTAAGTCGAGTAATTTGAAAAGAATATTGAAATTATAGGTTAAAATAAAAATAATGAACCAGGCATGGTGGTGCACGCTTGTAATCCCAGTACTTGGAAGGCTGAGACAGGAGGATCACAGGTTCACAGCCAGCCTCAGCTACTTAGTGAGGCCCTCCGCAACTTAGTAAGACCCTGTTTCAAAATAAAGAATAAAAAATATGGCTGGGGGTGTAGCTCGGAGGTAGAATGTCCCTGGGTTCAATTCCCAGTACTGAAAAATAAAAATAAAAATAATGAATAAAGATGAGGAAAAAATATTCACTGGCATCAAAGAAAATGGAAGGGACATAGAGGAGAAAGGAAAGCGGGGGAAGTATCTTACGTAGGAAGGAACCAAATAACCAAAGCAGTTAACTTAAACTTGGTCAATGGCATACATACACATATAGTAGCTCAAGAATAATACTTTGGGGCAAGTTAGAAGCACAAAAGGAATACTATGAAAAAGGCAAACGGAAAGAATTAAAAGAAGAAAAGCAAGAGGCAAACACATTATAAAAGCAAAACCAGCCAGGCATTATGGCACAGGCCTATAATACCCGTACCCAGGGGAGGCTGAGAAAGGATGATCTCAGGTTCAAGGCCAGCCTCAGCAACTTAGCAAGACCCTGTTTCAAAATAAAAATAAAAAGGGCTAGGGGTATAGCCCAGAGCTAGCATGCCCCTGGGTTCGATCCCTACTACCAAAAAAACAAAACAAAAACAAAAACAAAAGCAGAACCACTATGTGAAGAAATGAGCTGAAAGACAGGAAAGCAGAGATGGGCAGGGGCCAGATTATACAGGCTACAATACAGATTTTAGATTTTATTCTGAATGTTGATAAACATTGGAGGGTTTTAAGAAGGAAATTATATAAGTGGAATGTTGGATATATAGCAATCATTGAATCTGCCAACAAAATTGAGTGAAAGAATTTTTCACAACTTTTGGTACATGTAGCTATTCAGTCCAATCTCATTTTTATATTATAACTAGCACATTGTGATATGAAGATGATTATAACACCAAAAGTTCTGTCTTATGTAAGCTAAAATATATACATTTCTTGAACCAGGAAGGATACAGCATGCTGGAAAAACAACTAGATTTGGCAACAGAAGACCTGGGTTTCAATATTCACTCATACCAGCCATCTAACCCTGGGAAATTCATCTCTCAGCTTCTTCAACTATAACAAAGAGAAATATACCTATTCTATTTACTTCAAAAAGTTGTTACTAGGAACAAGCTAAATAGATTATTTTCATTAATGGGTATGTAAGTACCTAGAATAATGTTTGCACATAACAGACAAACAAAACACTTGTTAAATGGATGAAAGGATCTCTCAGCTGGAGGTGGTGGCCCAGGCCTGTAATCCCAGGAAGACTGCAGGTTCAAGACCAGCCTCAGCAATACAGTGAGACTCTCAGCAACCTAGCAAGACCCTGTTTCATTCACAAAAAATAAAAAAAGAGCTGGGGATGTATCTCAGAGGTAGAATGCCCTTGGGTTCAACCCCTGGTACCACCACCAAAAAAAAAAGGATCTTACATATATATATGGAAGAAAAGTAAGAGGCAAACACATTATAAACCATATATATATATGGTTTATAAATATATATATAAACCATATATATATGTATTCTGTACTGGGAACACTTAGGTGGGGTGAGAGTAGGTCCTGGAATAGTACAGAAGGAGGAAAAACAACCCCCCTCCCTAAAATCACAAATTTTAAAAACAATTCATTTTTCATCTATGAATAATTTCTATCAGCCGGGCGTGGTGGCGCACGCTTGTAATCCCAGTGCTTGGGAGGTGGAGGCCGGAGGATCCAGGTTCACAGCCAGCCTCAGCTACTTAGTGAGGCCCTCTGCAACTTCGTGAGACCTGGTTTCAAAATAAAGTATAAAAAATAGGGCCGGGGGTATAGCTCAGAGGTAAAATGCCCCTGGGTTCAATCCCCGGTACCGCAACAAACAAACAAACAAACAAATAAATAAATAAATAATTTGTATCAGGAACTTCCAAAAAAAAAAAAACTGGGAAAGATTTTTTTTTCCCCAGAAAAACCTGGTAAAGATTTTTTTTTCAGTCAGGCATGGTTGAGTATTCCTATAATCCCACAATTTGGGAGGCTGAGATAGGAGGATTGCAGGTTCAATGCCTCAGCAATTTAGCAATACCCTCAGGAACTTAGTAAGATGCTGTTTCAAAATAAAAAAATAAAAAGGAGCAGGGTGTGGCTCAGAGGCAGAATGCCCCTGGGTTCAATCCGTAGTACAAAAAAAATTTTTTTCAACACACAACATGATTTAAAAAAGCTATAATCTAGTGAATGGCCTTATTAAGGCTGACAGCTCAATAATTTATACATACAAGTGAAATACCAGAAGAATTTGATAAATGATAGCAAAGTTTTCTCAGATAAAGTAACAAATGAAAATAACTAAAGCAGTCAGGAGGCACTAAGCTCTAATGGATATGGAAACATAATATAAAATAAATAATGCAATCTATTTGGTACTAACAAAAGAACAAGATAGCTAAGGGAAAGAACAGACTTAAAAAGTCCCAAAGTCTCACTTCAGTCAATGAAGAGACAACAGATTATTTAACAAATGGTGTTGAGACATCTGATTAGTCTTTTGGAAGAAAATAAAGCTTGACTCTTATCTAATGCCTTATATCAGTGAACAATAAATAAGGTAAAGCCTTCTTATCATAAAACATTCACATTTCATCATAGAATCCATAGAACTACTGAAGACTTAAAAATATAATAAAGACTTGCAAACCTGTTAGTAAATTTAACACCATTCTTCTGGATATCTACTGTACTAAAGTTTTTATTATTACGAAGAACTTTTTCTTCCTTACAGGTTACACGGAAGTAATATCCAAACTGTGCGCTGGAATCCAATTTAATCTGCTTGCCAGGATCCAATCCTTCATGATCAGGAAGAAAAGAATACATATGTCATGAATGTCTATAGTCGTTGTCTAAAATTAAATCTAAATTGGGAAGTATATACTTTTATTACATGACAACATACTGAAGATTACTAATATTTCTGACTGGAAAAGGTCCAAATCCCACTTCACTAAAAAACTACAGGGAATGAGAACCTGTAACATCCTTAAGCTCCCGTATAAATGCCAGCTTCTGAAAGAAGCTGCTTTCTGGGTAAACACTCCAAGGCTGCAGAGCACCAGCACAGGGAACACACACTGTCCCAGATGTTGCAGGTATATGGAGATGTATAAGGTATGGTCTACCCTTGAGGAATCACACATGAGGATTCTTTTTTTAACCAAAGCATTTCTTTGGAACAAATGAGGGTAAAAAGGTGAACAAATACTGCCACATGCAGTGGTGTATGCCTGTAATTAGCTGAGGCAGGAAAATCACAAGTTCAAGGTCAGCCTGGGCAACTTAGTGGGACTGTCTCCAAATAAAATTTTAAGAAGGGCTAGCCGGGCGTGGTGACTCTGCCTGTAATCCCAGTATTTGAGAGGCTGGGACAGGAAGATCACAGGTTCGAAATTAGCCTCAATAACTTAGTGAGGCCCTCTACAAATTAGGGAGACCCTGTTTCAAAATAAAAAATAAAATAGGGAATAGGGAAGGGGGTGTAGCTCAGAGGTAGAATGCCCCTGGGTTCAATCCCCTGTACCAAAAAAAAAAAAAAAAAGGGCTAGCAAGTAATGTAGCTCGCCCAAGGCCCAGAATTTAATCCTCGGTATTGTAAAAAATAGAAATAAAAATAAAGTGGTGACCAAATGCAATTTCCAAACAAAAACCTGAGACTCTGACAATGAAACTCTAGGAAAACTAGAACACATTTTCTGTTAAGTGTAGACAACTTCACAAAGAGGGCCAGGCGCGGTGGCGCATGCTTGTAATCCCAGTACTTTGGGAGGTGGAGACCGTCTGCACGCTCTCTCTCTGTCTCTCTCTCTCTCTACCTAGTGAGGCCCTCCGCAACTTCATGAGACCCGGTTTCAAAATAAAGTATAAAAAAATAGGGCCGGGGGTGTAGCGCAGAGGTAGAACGCCCCTGGGTTCAATCCCAGGCACCGCAAAAAAAAAAAAAAGAGAGAAAACTTCACAAAGGAGCTGGGAGTGGTGGCGCATGCTTGTAATCCTAGTACTTGGGAGGCTGAGACTGGAGGATCTCAGATTCGCAGCCAGCCTCAGCAACTTAATGAGGCCCTCTGCAACATAGTGAGACTGTCAAAATAAAGAATAAAATCAGGCTGGGAGTGTAGCTCAGAGGTAGAATGCCCCTGGGTAAGCCAGGCATGGTGGCACATGCTTGTAATCCAAGTACTTCGGAGGCTGAGACAGGAGGATTACAGGTTCACAGCCAGCTTCAGCTACTTAGGCCCTCTGCAACTTAATGAGACCCTGTTTCAATAATAAATAATAAAAAATAGGGCTAAGGGTGTAGCTTGGAGGTAGAAAGCCCCTGGGTTCAATCCCCAGTACCACACATACACATACACATACACAAAAAAAAGAGAAAAGAAACTTCACAAAGCAAATAATCTGATCAGCTAAACTTTATAAACCTGAGATTTTTAATATTATAATTATGTCCTTTCTTCATAATTTCATTTATTAATGTGATCTTTAGACCACAGACTCACCAGGTTTCTGAGGCTCGTCTCGAATCCACGATTCTCCCGTCTCAGCCTTTCAAGTACTAGTATTACAGGCATGCACCACCACAACCAGCTTTGTAAAGGTATTTCTGATGATATGTAAGTTTTACAACCAAAGCACTGAAGCCAGGGTGGTGGCACACCAGCCTCAGCAATTTAGTGAGACCCTGTTTCAAAATTTAAAAAATAAAAAAAGGCTGGGGATGTAGCTTAAAGACATAATGCCCCTGGGTTCAATCCCTAGTTCCGCAAACAAAAACAAAAACCCAAAACTGAAGCTCTAAATCTTTTTTTGTTTGTTTTTGAGGAACTGGGGATTGAACCCAGGGGCATTCTACCTCTGAGCTATATTCCCAGCCCTTTTTTTTATTCTTTATTTTGAAACAGAGTCTCACTAAGATGCGGAGGGCCTCACTAAGTAGCTGAGGCTGGCCCCGAACCCAGATCCTCCGGTCTCCGCCTCCCAAAGTCCTGGGATTACAAGCTTGCGCCACCACACCCGGCTAATTCTTTCTTCATAATACAAGTGTTAGCAGAAAAATGTCCAACCAACAAGTTAACACTGTGAAACACAAGAATCTATAGGTACTTTTACCTTTCTAGTAAGGCAACACAGTAAGTTTAATTCTAGTTACTTGAAACCCTCTGAGTCTAAGAGAGAGACTTAGCTATGAAATGAGGAGGGCAAACTTCAAACAGCTTTAAGGCAAAGCTTCTTATTGGGGATCTAGTCATTTTTATATGGACTCTTCATGGAAACTGTGTAAACTGTTTTCTATCTGTAGTTATAGGTACATTTCTTGCAAAGGATCAGTAACTTTCATCAGGTTCTCTGAAGATTAAGTATTACTATCCCAAGGAGTTTTCTAATAGTCTATGATTCTTTTTTTTTTGCGGTACCGGGGATTGAACCCAGGGGCGCTCTACCTCCGCGCTACACCCCCGGCCCTATTTTTTTATACTTTATTTTGAAACCGGGTCTCACGAAGTTGCAGAGGGCCTCACTAAGTAGAGAGAGAGAGACAGGGAGAGGGGGAGAGAGAGAGAGAGAGAGAGAGAGAGAGAGAGACAGAGAGACAGAGAGAGAGAGAGAGCTGAGGCTGGCCGCAAATCCGGATCCTCCAGTCAACGCCTCCCAAAGTACTGGAATTACAAACATGCGCCACCACGCCCGGCTATGATTCATTTTTTATTTAACAAAGATGCTTGAGATACTCAGCACAAAGAGGTTTTAATATCCAGAATAAAATGGTATGAACCCTTGCGAATTAACGGTCTAGTATAGAAAATAAGAAATTAATAATAAAAAAAGTTGATTAATGAAGTGCTTGGAAACACCAAACCCAAACCAACAAATTATTATTCCTAGGAGAATCATGAATATAGGAGAGGTGACACTTAAAATAGTTTTTATTTAAGCCGGGCATGGTGGCACACACTTGTAATCCAAGTACTTGGGAGGCTGAGACAGGAGGATCACAGGTTCAAGGACAGCCTCAGCAAGTAATAAGACTCCCATCAACCTAGTGAGACCCTGTTTCAAAATAAAAATAAAAAAATAGGGTTGGGGGTATAGCTTGAGGTAGAATGCCCCTGGGTTCAATCCCCAGTACTACCACCAAAAAAAAAAAAAAAAAAAAAAGGTTTTTATTTAAATGCAAGGGCCTTTGGGGCAATTTCCATTTTCCATGTGGCTGAAATGTGGAATCATCTTGGGGATGGAAAGTAAGATTAATTCTGGCACTACTGTGGACATTGGGTAGACAAAAGAATCATTAAAACCTCCAGTGACCCATTCTTACCGAGATCTCGAGCTGCACTTATTAATGTGGACTGCATTTTCTTTTCCAAGTCATCCATTACTTCTCTTAATTCACTCAGATTAGGATCAAATGAAGGTTTTACAAGGAATTCATGGTTTTCCACCTATAAATAGAACAGAGTAGCTGAATTACATAAAAAAGGGTAAAGATGGAAATCATGAAGCATATATTTTCTTCTATTCATTTAATTTAAATTTGGCTAACATTTTTGGTTGAATAATTCACTATCCAGGAGGTTATTCTGTCACAACTATTAGGGAGCTTCTATTTATTAATGAGACAGGCAAGACCATAGGGACAAGAGGCATATGCACTCCTGGGCTTTAATTCATACCTTGCTAGCCATTCAAAGCTTGGTGTGAGCCAGGCTTGATGGCGCACGCTTGTAATCCAAGTACTTGGGAGGAAGAGACAGGAGGATCGCAGGTTCGAGGACAGCCTCAGCTACTTAGTGAGGCCTTCCGCAACTCAGTGAGACCCTGTTTCAAAATAAAGAATAAAAGCCGGGCATGGTGGCACACACTTGTAAATCCCAGTACTTGGGAGGCTGAGACCAGAGGATCCGGTTGGCGGCCAGACTCAGCTACTTTGTGAGGCCCTCCGCAACTTACTGAGACCCTGTTTCGAAATAAAGAATAAAAGCCGGGCGTGGTGGTGCAGGCTTGTAATCCGAGTACTTGGGAGGCTGAGACCAGAGGATCCGGGTTCTCAGTCAGCCTCAGCTACTTAGTGAGGCCCTCCGCAACTTAGTGAGACCCGGTTTCAAAATAAAGGATAAAAAATAGGGCCGGGGGTGTAGCTCGGAGGTAGAATGCCCCTGGGTTCAATCCCTGGTACCACAAAAAAAAAAAAAAGAAAAAAGAAATAAAGAATAAAAATAGGGTTGGGGGTATAGCTCAGAGGTAGAATGCCCCTGAATTCTATCCCCAGTACTGCAAAAAAAAACAAAACAAACAAAAAAAAAAGAATAAAAAATAGGGCTGGGGTAGCCCGGAGGTAGAATGCCCTTGGGTTCCATCCCGGTACCGCAAAAAAAAAGCTTGGTGTGTGCTCATCAGCTTCAGAGACTGGATGCATCATACATAAAGGATAAAACTACTGAGGATTCACGGGAAATAGCAGATCCCGGGGCGCTTAACTTGTTAATTGCCATGATTTGTGCTTTCTTCTACTCCCTGTTTATATGCTCTCTTAAAAGTTATATTTTTTTTCGTTTTTTCGGTACTGGGATTGAACCCAGGGGCATTCTACCTCCGAGCCTAAACCCCAGTCCTATTTTTCATTAGTGTGTGTGTGTGTGTGTATGGTACTGGGAATTGAACCCAGAGGCGTTCAACCTTCATGCTACATCCCCAGCCCAATTTTATTTCTTATTTGGAAACAGGGTCTCATTAGGTTGATGTGAGTCTCACTACCTGCTAAGGCTGTCCTCAAACCTGTGATCCTCCTGTCTCAGCCTCCCAAGTACTGGGATTATAAGTGTGCACCATCATCCCTGGCTTTGCAGCTACATTCTTATCACAAAGCAGAGATGGTTATACAGTATGTGGCATAGCTATGAAAAACTAATTTGGTTCCAGGCTGACAAACTGGCCTTGCCTTCCTTAGAAGTTAAAGTCTTCTCACAGGAAAAGAACAATAACAATAAAAAAACACCTTTTGAAATGTACCTAAAGCCAACTAACATTCCTAAACCTTCAGTCCAACTTCCTAATAGCCCTGCTCACATGAATAAAAACCGGTTCTTTCCCTTATCCTGGGAGCAAGCCTGACAATAAAGAGTCTTGTTGTTCCTACAAGAACCCACCAGTTCACCATCATTAAGAGATATAAAAGTCACGCCACTAGATGGTGTACACCTGTCATCCAAGTACTTGGGAGGCTTAGACAGGAAGATCTAAGGTTTGAGGACAATCTCAGCAACTTGGTGAGACCCTCAACAACTTAGTGAAATCCTGTTTCAAAATAAAAAGGGCTAGAGGTGTAGCTTGGAGATATGGGTACTTGGGCTCAATCCTCAAGACACCCCCGGCTCAGTGTGGTGGCGCACGCCTTTAATCCCAGTGCTTGGGAGGCTGAGACAGGAGGATTGAGGCCAGCTTCACCGAGACTCTCAGCAACTTAGTGAAACCCTGTTAAAAAAAAAAGACACCCCCCCAAAAAAATTCACATGAAGTAGATTGCACTAATGATACATATGTGCCCAACAGTATGCTTTTTCTTTATTGGTACTGGGAATTAAACCCAGGGGTGTTTTACCTCTGAGCTACACCCTTAACACTATTTATTTTTTATTATGAAACAGGATCACACTAAGTTGCTGAGGGCTTCACTAAATTGCTGAGGCTGGCCTTGAACCTGCAACCTTCCTGTCTCAGTCTCCTGAGTACTAAGACCACAAGCATGCACCACTATGTCCAGTTATATTCTCCATTTTTATTTATATTTTCCCCAAAATGTTACTAAATAAATGTTCAAAACTTATGTGGATTTACCAAAACCAAAGACCTATCTTAGGAATCTCAAGAAGTTACCTCTAAACTATAGAATTTTTTCCTTCCAACTAAAAATTCATCAAAAGCTCATGATTTAAAAACATTCACTTAGTTTCTTTGTTTTATTAAATTCTTAACAGTTTTAACCAATAAGAAATCAAAATGAAAAGTAGATCTCATTTGTAATAGCAGAAAGATACACAAAATATTTAGAAACAAAGTCTTGATTATATAGGATCTTTATAAAGACAAACTATTGGAAGAGTTAAAAAAAGAATTGGTGTATGAAGAAGCAAACTATGAAAAGAGAAAACTAAATGAAGTATTAATAGATCCTCATGCCTAGTGATTGTTCAATAGGAATCCTTTTTTGAAGAACCGGGCGTGGTGGCGCACGCTTGTAATCCCAGGACTTGGGAGGCTGAGACTGGACGATCTGGGTTCGCGGCCAGCCTCAGCTAGTTCGTGAGGCCCTCCACAACTTAGTGAGACCATGTTTCAAAATATGGAATAAAAAATAGGATTGGGGGTGTAGCTCAGAGGTAGAATGCCCCTGGGTTCAATCCCCAGTACCGGGAAAAAAAAAAGAAATCCTTTTTTGAAATAAAATGGCTAAAATTTAAATAAAATTATAAAGGAACATTAAAAAAAGTCTATCCTTACTAGGCATTAAAAACTATTATGCAATTACATATAAAAGCTTAAGAGAATGAGTTTATTTTCTAAAATGAAATGACAAAAACGTATTCAATAAAGTTGAGATAAATGGCTTATAATTATTATGCACTTAATCAGGGCACATCTTTACATACCTAAAGTGACCTACTTAAGAAAAAAAGGAATTTAGCCAGGCATGGTGGCACACACTTGTAATATTAGTACTTGGGAGGCTGAGACAGGAGAATCACGGGTTCAAAGCCAGCCTCGGCAACTTAGGTTCTCAGCAACTTAGTGAGGCCTTGTTTCCAAATAAGAAATAAAATCAAGCTGGGGATGTAGCTCGGAGGTAGAATTCCCCTGGGTTTAATTCCTAGTATCACAAAAATAAAATAAAATTTGATTTTAAAAAATAAGACCTAAGAATTACAAAAATAAAAAGGAATTTAAAGTAATTACAGAGCTGGGAATGGTGGTACACGCTTGTAATTCCAGTACTTGGGAGGCTGAGACAGGAGGATTGCAGGTTCAAGTCTAAATTAGCAAGGCTGTCAGCAACTTAGTGAGACCCTGTTTACAAATAGAAAATAAAATAGGGCTGGGGTGTAGCTAAGAGGCAGAATGCCCCTGGGTTCAATCCCCAGTACCACAAAATGAATAAATTAATTAAATTACAGAAAGCTAGCAAAAAATATTTAAATCAAAATAACAATGGATTGAACTATGTATAATATTAGAATTTTATCTTTAATAAATCTATTTTTTGAAAGATGAATGATTTGTAAAATCACTTTTGCAAAATATAAAGGTTAACATTTCTTCTGTAAAGGCACTTGTTTGCACATGTAAGAAAACCATCAAGTTCATTAAATGGGCGAGCATAAACACCTAAAACTCAGATGAGAAAGTAAGGTAACCCATAGGGAAATGCTCTAATAATAAAAGAAAAGAATATTTAAGTAATCTTGAATATTATTCTACCAGTTTTTCCCCTCAGTGCAGGTAGTTACTCTACTACAGCTTTTTTTTTTGTACTGAGGAAAAAGAAACCACCACCAAATACTAGTGAAGCTACAGCAAAATTAGTATACTCATTCATATCTAGTGAGAATCTAAGTTGGTATAACTTTTGTTTTTGTTTTCTTGGTACTGGGGATTCAACCCAGGGACATTCTACCTCCGGGTACACCCCCAGCCCTATTTTTTTATTCTTTATTTTGAAACAGGGTCTCACTAAGTTGCGGAGGGCCTCACTAAGTAGCTGAGGCTGGCCGCGAAACCGGATCCTCTGGTCTCAGCCTCCCAAGTACTGGGATTACAAGCGTGCGCCACCGCGCCCGGCTGGCATAACTTTTAAAAATGAAAAAAACAAGCTGGGTGTGATGGTGCATGCTTTTGATCCCAGTACTTGGAAAGTTGAGACAGGAGGATTGCAGGTTTGAACCCAGCCTCAGCCACTTACTGAGGCTCTCAGCGACTTAGTGAGACTCTTGTTTCCAAAAAAAAAAAATAGGGCTGGGGGTATAGCTTAGAGGTAGAATGTCCCTGGGTTCAATCCCCAGTACCACAAAAAAAAAAAAAGAAAAAGAAAAAAGCAAGCCGGGTGTGATGGCACACACTTGTAATCCCAGTACTTGAGAGGCTGAGACAGGAGGATGGCAGGTTCGAGGGCAGCCTCGGCAAGTAGTGAAACTCTCATCAACCTAGCGAGACACTGTTTCAAAATAAAAATAAAATAGGACTGGGGGTGTAGCTCAGAGATAGAATGCGCCTGGGCTCAATCCCTAGTACCACAAAACAAACAAACAAACAAACAAAAATTTAAAAAGCAATATGCAATGAGTCTCATAGATATATTATCCTCTTTGACATTGCAATTTTACTCTGAGGAATTCAAAGGAAATAATGGAATAATAATAAAACAACACAGGTTCAACCTCTGCAGATTTTTATCTGCTAAGGCAAAATTTGAAGATAATAAAACACTTGAACACAATGGTTCAAGATAATAAAGATTATCTAGAAACAAGTACCAAGACTTAAGATAATCCAATGGAAAAAATAAGGTATAGTGGTGGATTGAAACTGCAACAGAATTCATCTCTTTCAATGAACCCAAGAGAGGTGAAGCACAGGTCAAGCCAAGTTCCTATTTCATATCCACCTTCCAGAAACCTAATGATGAGTCAACAAAACCAGGAGAATTCTCATTAATAATCCCAAATCTGGAGAGAATAAAAGTGAGTGGTTACCCTTCCACAAATAGTAAAGTACTGTTTTGAAAGGGCTGCTGGGGAGATCCAAGCAAAACAAGGAAAAAGTAAACAACGAGGCTCTAACTTACTAAAATAATCTTCAGGGCTTCATATCAAATTGGAGATCCTTCAGCAATACATCACTCCCTCTAAACAATTTTTAGATAATAAAATATACTGCCCAACTAGGTATTCTAATCTAGTACACAGTATTCTACAAACACAACCTATGTAATCTCTACTAGTTGCCTTTCCAACAGTATCACCTACCTAGGCACCAGAAACACACAGTAGCTGCATCAGGCAACAACAACAAAAACTTGGGCTTGGAGCTTAAGAATAGAATGATGAAACCAAGAAACAAGATGAAAAGAATGAGGAAGGAAGGTCAGACCTTAATATCATTAAAGAACTAATAAATACAATAAAGAGATTCTGTTGATATTAAATTACCTGTTCTGATAAAGGATATAATCGGAGAGAATTCACGAAAGTGCAGTAGAGAAAAAATAAGTATGAAAGATACTAGATATCTTTAAGTAATTTTTAAAAGCTCCACCACCCTAGAAATACTAGATAAATTATAAACATTTTTTCAAGTAAATGTATAGTGGAGTTGGATAAAACTAAAGCTCTGTGCCCCTGCCAAGTAAAGAATCCCCAGCAGAAAGCCAGTAGGACCATTTTAAAAATCTACTTCACAATAAATGGCAACCGAAGGGAAACCTGCCTTTATGAGAGTGGTCCCCTAGAGAAGGAAAAATGGGGGCAGACTCTCCATAAAAATGTGTGACTAGAAGTCTGCCAACACTAGGATTTGGGTTTCAAATGGCTACCATTTGTGTTGGCAGGCAAAGAGACTGGCAGTTACTGGCTTATTCTATTATCCCCTCCTTTTTCGGTGATAGAAATGACCATTTTTAGCAGGGCAGTTAACCAAGAACAAAGAATACCCTTCCCAGCTTCCTTTGTAGCTAGGTATAGGCTTCTGAATAAATTCTGGCCAACAGAATATGAGCAGGAATGATGTGTACCAGCCAGGCACAGTGGCGCATGCCTGTTATCCTAGTACCTGGGAGGCTGAGACAGGAGGATTGCAAGTGTGAGGCCAGCCTCAACAAGTTAGCAAGACCCTGTTTAAAAATAAAAAACGGGCCGGGCCGGGCGTGGTGGCGCACGCTTGTAATCCCAGTATTTGGGAGGCAGAGACCCAAGGATCTGGGTTTGCGGCCAGCCTCAGCTACTTAGTGAGGCCCTCCGCAACTTCATGAGACCCGATTTCAAAATAAAGTATAAAAAAATAGGGCCAGGGGTGTAACTCGGAGGTAAAACACCCCTGGGTTCAATCCCTGGTACCGCAAAAAATAAGTAAAATAAATAAATAAATAAATAAAAAACGGCTGGGAACTAACTAGCCTTATTCTGGTACGCCCAGACTGTTAGTAAGAAAACTAGCCGGGCGTGGTGGCGCACGCTTGTAATCCCAGTACTTTGGGAGGCGGAGACCGGAGGATCCGGGTTCGCGGCCAACCTCAGCGCGCATACACGCGCGCACGATCGATCGATCGATCGATCTCTCTCCCCTCTCTCTCTCTCTCTCTCTCTCTCTCTCCCTAGTGAGGCCCTCTGCAACTTCGTGAGACCCAGTTTCAAAAATAAAGCATAAAAAAAAAATAGGGCCGGGAGTGTAGTGTGGAGGTAGAACGCCCCTGCGTTCAATCCCCGGTACCGCAAAAAAAAAAAAAAAAAAAGAAAGAAAACTAATATCCACCACTGTTGTTTACTCTGGGTTTCTTTCTCTCTTCTCTTTCTTTTTCCTTTCTCTTCTCTCCCCTCCCCCCTCCTCTCTCCCCTGGGATTCTTCCCTCTCAGCCTCCCAAATACTGAGATTATAGGCATGCACCATCTAGCATTGCTTCTGGGTTTCTTTTTTAGCAACTAATCTTCACCCTAATAAATCTGGAAAGCTCCAGACTGAGAATGTAAAAGTTCTCCTTGAGCCGGGCGTGGTGGCGCATGCTTGTAATCCCAGTACTTGGGAGGCTGAGACAGGAGGATCCGGGTTCGTGGCCAGCCTCAGCTACTTCGTGAGGCCCTCCGCAACTTAGTGAGACCCTGTTTCAAAATAAAGAATAAAAAATAGGACCGGGAGTGTAGCTCGGGAGGTAGAATGCCCCTAGGTTCAATCCCCAATACAGCCAAAAAAAAAAAAGTTTTCCTTTGCTATTTATATTATGAGTAGACTGGCAAAGTAAGCAAACTTTCACTTGGCAGGTTATGTATGATTACCACAGAACTCAGCTAAACAAAAATTCACAATCTAAACATATGAAACAGAGAAACAAGATTACACAAACAAGGAATGGATTAAAACCCAATAAAGATGCCTGTGATCCTAGAGACTCCAGAGGCTAAGGCACAAGGATCAAAACTAGAAGCCAGCCTGGATAATTTAGTGAGGCTCTGTCACACAAAAATAAAAAATAAAAACAGTGCTAGCAATGTAGCTCAGTGGTATAGCAGCCCCAGGTAAATTTAATCCCCAGTACCCAAAATGAACAAACAAGCAAACAAACCCAATGAATTTTAGATGTGGGTTATTGAATAAGTGTATTTTAAACATTTAAAGAAATATAAGAGAATAGAATAGCTACTACTTTATATATTTTGGTACCAGGGACCCAGGGCATTCTACATCTGGGCTGCACCCCTGGCCTTTTTAATTTTTTATTTAGAAATAGGATCTCACTGGGTTACTGAGCACTGACCTAGAACCTGCAGATCTCGTCTCAGTCTCCCAAGTACTGGGATCATAGGCGCGCCCCACCGTGCCTGGCTAGCTTGTGATCCTCCTGTCTTAGTCTTTGGAGTAGGTGGAATTACAGGCATGTAGCACCACACCTGACTCTAAATCAGTTTTTTAGAAAAATGGATCATTTTATTGTGTGGGCATATGTA
>PVJS01016090.1:27747-38061 GCA_004027185.1 Glis glis
ACCCGGTTTTAAAATAAAGTATAAAAAAAAAAAAAAAGTAGGGCCGGGGGCGTAGCGCGGAGGTAGAACGCCCCTGCGTTCAATCCCCGGTACCGCAAAAAAAAAAAAAAGACATAGGATCTTACCTGGAAAGATTCTAAGGAAAGTCTACTGAGTTAGATAATGTAATTAGCAAATTATTAACTTTTTTGTGAAAAATCATTGTCTTCTTTGAACCTTGTCTTGGGGTGGTTTTCAACCACATATATTTCAAAAATAGTAAAATTTTCTGTAAGTTTTATGGAAAGCAGCTACAAAAACACTTTTGAAGTGTTATACACAAAGCTGGGAGGGGGGTGCTAACTAAATCACTCATGTAAATGACTGATCCTTCAAATGAACTCCTTCAGTGCACAGCTGGAAAACAGTCAAGCTTTCAAAAAATTATACATGAAACAATTGATATTCCTTGGGAATTTCCTCAAACTGGCTCTGAATCATGTAATTTAAAAGGCTTAATTCAAACCGGGCATGGTGGCACATGCCTGTAATCCCAGTATTTGGGAGGCTGCTAAATTCTAGGCCAGAGGCATGACTCAGGGGATCCAACAAACCAGGCCCAGACACTCACCCCAAAACCAATAAATGATGAAAAACATGAAAGGTACTTTACTAAGTGTAGCTTAGTACACCACTGGGAAAACAAGGACCCATGTCCTTAGCCCTGTCTTCAAGGGGCTAAAAACAACATTGAGGTTTTTATAGAAAGGGCAGGATCGGAAGTTTTATTGCATAACTAGAGGCTTTTCTCAGCTGTCAAAGCAGGTGATCTTGATCAGATGTGATCTTGTCCATCATTTTCTCATGAATGGTCAGGTAGGGCCTTGTCAGCAATAAGAAAAGTTGTTGTAGCCAGGCGTGGTGGCGCATGCTTGTAATTCCAGTACTTTGGGAGGCGGAGACCGGAGGATCCGGGTTCGCGGCCTGCCTCACCTCTCTCTCTTTCTCTCTCTCTCTCTCTCTCTCTCTCTCTCTCTCTACCTATGAGGCCCTCCGCAACTTCGTGAGACCCGGTTTCAAAATAAAGTATAAAAAATAGGGCTGGGGGTGTAGCTCGGAGGTAAAACGCCCCTGGGTTCAACCCCCAGTACCGCAAAAAAAAAAAAAAAGAAAAGTTGTTGTTGCCTGGGAAGTGGCTTCGACCCATTACAAGATGTTTATCCATCAGACCTATCTGTCCTGAAATCCAGGGTATTCAGAACAAAGCAAAGAGATGCAAAATGGAGGTAGAAATCTCTAGTCTTTAATCCTGCTTTTAGCCACCCATTGGACATTTGCAGACAAAAGAAAAAGAGTCTAAATCCTTGTTACAATGGCAGGATTCTTACTTGAAATGCTGCCCCCAAAGCCGGGTGTGGTGGCCCACACTTGTAATCCCAGTTCTTGGGAGGCTGAGACAAGAGGATTGCAGGTTCACAGCCAGCCTCAGCTACTTAGTGAGGTCCTCCACAACTTAGTGAGACCCTGTTTCAGAATAAAGAATACAAAATAGGGCTAGGGGTGTAACTCGGAGGAAGAATGCCCCTGAGTTCAATCTCCACAAAAAAAAAAAAAGAAATGTTGCCCCCAGGGCTACTGGTAGCCATCTAGGGCCAAAAGGAGAACTGGCTTTGGTTGAAATTAAAATCCCAAAAGGTAGCCAGGTGTGGTGGCACAGGCTTGTAATCCCAGTACTTGGGAGGCTGAGACCAGAGAATCACAGGTTTGCGGCCAGCCTCAGCTACTTAGTGAAGCCCTCCGCAACTTATAAGACCCTGTTTCAAACTAAAGAATAAAAAATAGGGCTGGGGGTGGAGCTCAGAGGTAGAATGCCTCTGGGTTTCATCCCCAATACCAGTAAAAAAAAAAAAAAAAAAATCCCAAAAGGTAGAACAGATCAAGAAATTTTCTCTCTGGATGGTATCACTGAGTGGTTGCATCAAACAACTCTAAATAAGACCTAACCTACCTCTGACATGAGCCAGAGTATATTAAGTTTTAGGTTCTGCAAAATAAAGAGGCCAAACTTTTATAAATTTAACCTCAAATAGTCTATGTACCTGTTTTTTTTGAGAAAAAAGGAAAACCCCACAACTTTTTTTATTTTTTTGCGGTACCAGGGATTGAACCCAGGGGCATTCTACCTCCGGGCTACACCCCCAGCCCTATTTTTTATTCTTTATTTTGGAACAGGATCTCACTAAGTTGCAGAGGGCCTCACTAACCAGCTGAGCCTGGCCAGGAACCCAGATCCTCTGATCTCAGCCTCCCAAGTACTGGGATTACAAGCATACGCCACCACACCCAGCTAAAACCCCACAACTTATGTCTTATTGCTACAGTACTAATGTTGAAGAAGTCCAGAATACACCATGTTAGCATAAAATTTATTTTGAGCCTGCAGGCATTTCAGAATAGGCTCCCCAACCCAAGAATTCCAAGATCTGCTTATAAAAGAGGAGCTTCTCAAAATAACTAAATTGTCACAAATCTCCTCTAACAACCAGAAAAACTTGATCCTCATCACCAGAAGAGAACCTAAACAGACAATGTCATGAAATTATCATTCTCTTTCTCTTCCATAGGGCCCATTTGCCTTTTCTAAGTCATTTGTGCCCTTTCTTCCTTTCCACTTCCTCTATTAAGAGAGCATGTAAACTGGGCATGGTGGCACATGCCCAGCTTGTGGCTACAAAGCGACCCACGAATACTCATTAAATTACATCCAATGAAATGTATAGAGCTTGTGAATTTACTGCTAGTCAATAAATTCTGACATTGTGGAAAGATACAAATGTATCCAGTCTACCTTAATGGCATAGCTTGCTCATAACAAACAGATGTATTTCATTTCAGATAAAAGTAAAATCCAGCCAGGTGTGGTGGCACACACTTGTAATCCCAGTACTTGGGAGGCTGAGACGGGAGGATCCAGGTTCGCGGCCAGCCTCAGCTACTTAGTGAGGCTCTCTGCAACCTAGCAAGACCCTGTTTCAAAATAAAAATAAATTAGGGTGTGGGGGTGTAGCTCAGAGGTAGAATGCCTCTAGGTTCAATCCCTAGTACCACACACACACACACACACACACACACACACACACACACACAAAGGTAAAAATCCCTAGTCCACAATAGGAAAAGATAGTATAATGGAGTTAGAGAAAGCAAGCTGTTAACAGTTTACCTGGAAAGGTGAAAGAGAAATATTGAGGATGATTGATGAAGGGGATCAGAATGTGCCACTCCCAAATATGCCACTTTGGCGTAAGAATTATTCTGATCTAAAAGCAACTGAGAAACAGCTGGCACAGGAGGAACTCTCTGCGCTCTTGCTTTCTGCCTAAAAGCAGGGTATATATTTCCTTTTGAGAAGGTATGCTCTCTCCCCGTCTACTACCAAAAGGAAGAGTCTTTTTGTCACCAGAGATTCTTAGTGGAGATGGCACTGACTTCAGTCTGCATAAACATTACTAAAATAATCTTTACCTTTCATTAGTTTCCCCCATGTATTTACCTTCCCACAATTTACCACCCCTAGAAATCCAACCTCCCTTTTCCTTTGTCAGGTGATGTTTTGGCTTATTTGCTGTCAGGCAGACATATATCTCAAGGGTTGACTCTATACAGTCAAAATATATGACTTTTAAAAAGTCAAAAGGTATAATGTCAACTGTATCCAAGATCTGATCATCCTGCTGTCCCTTACAATTATAGCAGTGGGTAATATTGTAATAGGGACTTGGAGGCTGCTTTTGCTAAAAGTACTGACTATTCATTTGACCTCAACAAATGGGTAACTAAAAGCAGGAAAAAAGCTTGGCATCTTCTGCCTTCATTTTGTATGTGTCTTCTTTTGCTACCTAAATGTTGGGTCAGAAGCTGGGTATGGTGGCGCACTTGTGATCCCAGTACTTGGGAGGCTGAGACAGGAGGGTCGTAGGTTCAAAGCCAGCCTTGGCAACTTTGCGAGGCTCTCAGCAACCTAGTGAGACCCTGTTTCCAAATAAATCAAATCAGGCTGGGGGTGTGGCTTAGAGGTAGAATGCCTCTGGGTTCAATCCCCAGTACCAAAACAAAAAACAAAATGTGAGTCAGATTAATGCTCAACTCTGCAAGCAGCCATATTAACCACATAAGGACTAACTGTCCAAAAACTGATATTACAGGTTGATTAGCCCTAAATTTACTTAACCTCTCATGCCCCCTTTAAGATTGAAGATATTTTTAAGGTTCCAGAACAGCAAGCCTTGTAGGCAGATCACCCCATGATGAGGCTGCTCTCCCTGAGCTGGAACAATTACCCCGTGAAGATTACAAGACTGCCCACTCCCTAAGTAAAAGCAATCCTCTCATGATGGGAACTGAAATGCCCTCTCAAGTGATAACACACCGACTTCTCTAGGATTTTGCAGAACCAGACCTAAGATAATGATCAAACAGATAACAGTTTGACCAAGACTGCTTTATTATGTATACTTCTTATCCCCCCCATTCAGGTCCTTTGCCTATTTAAACCTGAAACTCTTATGGGTATACCCCACACACACAAAACAGGGCCGAGGACACATGGGCCCCTGGTTTTACTAGTATTTTCTACATGAATTCCTTTCCTGATTTTCACCATCACCTTTTACCACTTGATTTTTGTGACAAGTGACCAGACAGACAGGATCTGTTGGGACTCCCTAAAGTCAGGTTCCCTTCTGGACTAGGACTCCAGTAAGGATATCATTAATGAGTGAAAAAGATATTATGCCATTAGTGAGTGAAAAAATATTATAAAACAAACTAATGCAGCTGGGAATGTGGCTTTGTGATAGAGCACATACCTGGCATACTCAAGACCCTGGGTAGATCCCAACACCAAAAACCCCAAAAATCTAATATAATAACAGGAGAATTTTTTTGAGTACTAGGGATTGAACCCAAGGGCATTCATCTAACTCTGAACTACACTCCCAGCCCTATTTTATTTTTTTTTTTTTTGGTGGTACCAGGGATTGAATCCAGGGGCATTCTACCTCCAAACTACACCCCCAGCCATATTTTTTATTCTTTATTTTGAAACAGGGCCTCACGAATTTGCAGAGGGCCTCACTAAGTTGCTGAGGCTGGCCATAAACCTATCCACCTGTCTCAGCTTCCCAAGTACTGAGATTACATATGTATGCCACCACACCAGGCTGAGAATCTTTAATAGAAGATCTGTACCTTGATAGAGGGGCTACCATTTTTTTCTTTTTTCTCTCTCTCCTTTTTTGCGGGGGAGGGTACTGGAAATCAAATCCAGGGCCCTGAGCATGCAATGTATGCACTCTACAAACACTAACAACCTCTTGAACATTCTGAACTATACAAACCAATGTTGGGCCAGATATTGTCCAGTGACTGCCAAAGTTTGCAGCATTTCAGGAAGGTTACCAATTGGTGGAAAGAACTCACACAGTCACTCTCACTTTGAGGTCAACTACATTCCTTATTTATTAAAAGCAAGGAGTTTTCAAAGTGCAATGCCCACTCAAACACCATCAACAACCTTGGGTGTGCGTTAGAAATACAAATTCTCAGCCGGGCGTGGTGGCCCACGCTTGTAATCCCAGTACTTAAGAGGCAGAGACCGGAGGATCCAGGTTCACGGCCAGCCTCAGCTACTTAGTGAGGCCCTCTGCAACTTCGTGAGACCCGGTTTCAAAATAAAGGATAAAAACTAGGGCCGGGGGTGTAGCTCAGAGGTAGAATGCCCCTGGGTTCAATCCCTGGTAGCGCAAAAAAAAAACAAAAAACAAATACAAATTCTCTAACTCCACGCTAGACCTAAAGAATCTGATTAAGGCGTAGAGCCTACCATTCAGTTTCAACAAGTCCTATATGGGACCAGTTTAAGTTTGAGACCCACAATATTAACGCAAGATTATAGCAATTGCATTTCAGCAGAACTCTGCCTTGGAACTGGGTTGCTTCAAACATGTATGGCTATAGGAATACTGAAAAGCTCAAACTTGCTGTTCACCTCCCTATTATGCCCTATAATAACAGTTTTTGTTAACCATCAAGAACACCTTTATATTCTTCCATTTAAAGGAATATTTATAAATATCCAACTCTGGCCATCACAGGCAAGGCCACATCCTCATTAAGGAGAGTGTGAAACACACTTAGAACCCAGAATCTCATCAGCATATCTAACTCCCATTGATCTAATACCAACATTACACAGGAAACAAGAGCCAAAATGCAAGTTATCCTGAACAAGAGGTGAGTATTACAAGTTTTTTGGTTGCTTAAATGGCAAGTAAATGGAAAAAACTGCCCTATCATCATCTACATGAAATACATTCAAAAACTGCAGCATAAATGCCTACACACACATAAACACACATTCTCATGCACTTTTAAAATGCAGAGAGCTGAGCCGGGTGTGGTGGCTCACGCTTGTAATCCCAGTACTTGGGAGGCTGAGACGGGAGGATCCTGGTTTGCAGCCAGCCTCAGCTACTTAGTGAGGCCCTCCACAACTTAGTGAGAACCTGTTTCAAAATAAAGAATAAAAAAAATAGGGCTGGGGGTATAGATCAGAGGTAGGCTGCCCCTGGGTTCAGTCCCAATACCGCAAAAACAAACAAACAAAAAAACACAGAGAGCACACAACAAATGAGATTTAACTTCTTTTTGTGTGTGTGTGGTACTGGGGATTGAACCCAGGGGTATTCTACCTCTGAGCTACACACCCAGCCCTACTTTATTTTTTAGTTTGAAATAGGGTCTCACTAAGTTGCACAGGGCTTCACTAAGTTGCTGAGGTTGTCCTCGAACCTGTGATCCTGTCAAGCCTCCCAAGCACTAGTGTTACAGGCACGCACCACTATGCCTGGCTTGAGATTTAACTTCTTTAAGCCTCAAATAATGATCCCATAAAACAAAAAGAAATCAAGATCATACAGGACAAATATTAACTCAAATAAACCGACAGGTAGTAAGAAGAATGCAAAGAATCGAACAATTAGCAAACAAAACTGTTATGATATGTATGTATATACCTCTTTTTTTTTTTGGTGCTGGGGATTAAACCCAGGGGCATTCTACCTCTGACCTATACCCTCAGCCCTTTTTATTTTTTATTTCATAACAGAGTCTTGCTAAGCAGCTGAAGTCTGCCTCAAACCTGGGATCCTCTTATCTCAGCCTCCCAAGTACTGGGATGAGAGCCATGCAGCACCACACCCAGCTAAAATATTATTTTTTAAAGTCATGCAGCTGGGCACAGTGGTACATGTCAGTGATCCCAATACTTGGGAGGCTGACACAAGAGGATTGCAGGTTCAATACCAGCCTGAGCAACTTAGTGAGACCCTGTTTCAAAATAATAACTAGGAGCCAGGCATGGTGGCACACACCTGTAATCGCAGTACTTGGGAGGCTGAGACAGGATGATTGCAGGTTCGCAGCCAGCCTCAGCAACTTAGTGAGGCCCTCTTTAGCTTAGTGAGACCCTGTTTCAAAAAAATTTTTTTAAATAGGGCTGGGAGTGTAACTCAGAATGCCCCTGGGTTCGATCCCCAGTAACACACACACACATAAACAAACACACGAAATAAAGTCATACAATTTACAAACACTATGTTCAATGGCTCCAGCATGTTAACTTGCTCATATAAACAATTTTTTAACAGGTACAAAACAGAACTTTCATTTTGTAAATTTTGCTTTCAAATTCATTTCCACATAAAGACAATTTCAACTACTTCAGAAATTATTCCCACGTTATGTTTCTACACACGTTAACCTCCCCTAAAGAACTTTTCTATAGGAACAACAAACAAAGGAAGTTTTCTTGTGTCCTACTTTTACCTCTAACTTCTCTTTTTCAGTAACCGTAAATTTCCTTCTCTTTTGGAATTAAAGAAAACAAAGCTCAGGCTGGGCACAGTAGTGCACACTTATAATCCCAGTACTTGGGAGGCTAAGACAGGATGACTGCAGGTTTGAGGCCAGCCTCAGAAACATAGTGAGACCCTGTTTCAAAATAAAAAATGGAAGCCGGGCATGGTGGAACACACCTGTAATCCCAGTACTTGGGAGACTGAGACAGGAGGATCACAGGTTGAGGCCGGCCTCAGTAACATAGCAAGACCCTCAGCAATTTAGCAAGACAGTGTTTTACAATAAAAAACTAAAAAGGGGCTGTGGGACGGGCGTGGTGGCGCATGCTTGTAATCCCAGTGCTTTGGGAGGCGGAGACCAGAGGATCCGGGTTCATGGCCAGCCTCAGCTCTCTCGCTCTCTCTCTCTCCCTGTCTCTCTCTCCTTAGTGAGGCCCTCCGCAACTTTGTGAGACCCGGTTTCAAAATAAAGTATAAAAAATAGGGCCAGGGGCGTAGCGCGGAGGTAGAACGCCCCTGCATTCAATCCCCGATACCGCAAAAAAAAGGGGGGGGCCTGTGGGCATAGCCCAGAGTTAGACTGCTCCTGTCAATCCCCAGTACCAAAAAAAAAAAACCCATAACTGAAATATTTGACTTTTGTTTTGTTTTTGTTGTCTTTTACTTTACAAAAATATTATGCTGAGCCGGGCGTGGTGGCGCACGTTTATAATCCCAGTACTGAGGCTGAGACCAGAGGATCCGGGTTCGCGGCCAGTCTCAGCTACTTAGTGAGGCCCTCCGCAACTTAGTGAGACCCTGTTTCAAAATAAAGAATAAAAAAATAGGGCTGGGGGTATAGCTCAGAGGTAGAATGCCCCTGGATTCAATCCCCAGTACCACAAAAAAAAAAAAAATGCTGTTTGAAATAAAATGTATATTGCCAGCCTCGTCATCTTAGGCCCTGTCTCAAAATAAAAAATATAAAGGACTGGAGATGTAATTCAGTGGTAGAGTATCCCTGGATCCAATCCCCAGTACTGCTAAAATGAAAAGAAAAAAAAGTATATTGCATACCTGATCCATATCTAAAGTTGTTTCTATCATTTCCTGAAATTTGGAGAAATCAGAACGAAGATCAATAAGAGGAGACACAAAAACTGACAACAACAATGCCTGATGTCTTCCTAAAAGAAAGCAAGAGAAAAATAAAAAGGTATATTTTTAAAATAGGACTACAGACCTTTTTTACTCAGATAATGAACACCATTTGATACAAAGCACAAATAGTGCAGCAGGTCTCCAAAGTTACTATTTACTGGAGTGTTTTAATTCAAAATCAGTACTCATTGTATAGATAAGGAAATTATGTGATTTAGCACCAAAAGTTTCCCACTAATAAAATAATGCATCCCCCGCATGTCCGCCATCTCTTTCATAAGGAATCCTAGGATGTAAAAATGTAACATTACTTACAACTAAATGAATCTCATTTCTTCTAGATCAAATACTTTACCTTACATTCCTAATTTCCATTATCAACACAGTGTTTCATTTAACAGAAGCTAAATCAAGTATTTAAATACTCGAAGTCAGGCGTGGTGGTACATGCTTGTAATCCCAGTACTTGGGAGTCTGAGACAGAAGGATCACAGGTTGGAGGCCAGCCTCAGCTACTTAGTGAGGCACTCCACAACTTAGAGGGACCATGTTTCAAAATAAAGAATAAAAAAATAGGGCTGGGGGTGTAGCTTGGAGGTAGAATGCCCCTGGGTTCCATCTCCGATACCACACCAAAAAAAAAAAAAAAAAGAGTATATGCTGGAAAATTACATAAGAGAAGTAAGGGAAGGAACAGAGTAGATGGTGTGAAAAGCAGTAGAGACCTGTGTGCTGTTATGAGCTTTGTGCCCACTGGCTTGTCATCTGTGACATGTTGCTCTGAGTCCCCTCTTCCTTGTCTTGTAATAGTTATCTCACACATCCAGAAGATGGACATGTGAGATAACTATATACAAAACACAGTACAGTATTGGACACTTAACAGCTCAACAACAGTTCCTATGCATTATTGTTGGTATAAAACAAAGACTTTCCCTCTTAATCTCCAATAAATCCCTTTAGAGAAATTCTGCAAGTGACCTCTAACACACTGCATTTTTTTTTTTTTGCGGTACCGGGGATTGAACCCAGGGGCGTTCTACCTCCGCGCTACACCCCCAGCCCTATTTTTTATCCTTTATTTTGAAACTGGGTCTCACGAAGTTGCGGAGGACCTCACTAAGTAGAGAGAGAGAGAGAGAGAGAGAGAGCGAGCGTGCTGAGGCTGCCCGTGAACCCGGATCCTCTGGTCTCTGCCTCCCAAAGTACTGGGATTACAAGCATGCGCCACCACGCCCGGATCTAACACACTGCATTTTGAATCAAAGCAATTGTT
>PVJS01016091.1:0-37965 GCA_004027185.1 Glis glis
GCAACCACTTTGGAAAATAGTGTGGAGGATTCTCAGAAGATTGGGAATGAACCTACCATATGCCCCAGCAATACCACTTCTAGATATCTACCCAAAAGAATGGAAACCAAATTATAAGACTAATGCATGCGTATCTATGTTTATAGCTGCACAATTCACAATTGCCAAACTATGGAACCAGCCAAGATGTCCATCAACATTGGATGAATGGATTATAAAACTATGGGATATGTACACAATGAAATTTTATGCAGCCATCAAGAAGAACAAAATTATGTAATTTGCAGGGAAATGGATGGAATTAGAGAAAATCATGCTTAGTGAGATTAGTCAGTCACAAAAAGTGAAAAGTCAGATGCTCTCTCTAATATGTGGAAACTAGGGAGAATAGGGCATAGGAGGGACTCCAGACAAAAATGGAGAAAACCTTAGGTGAGTAAAGAAGGTGACCTAACTGAGGGAGATGGGGGGGGGAAACACCCTAATGCACAGGATGTACATACACAAACTTATCAAAGTCATCTACTATGCTGAGCACGAGAAGGAAGGAAGGGGGAGGGAAAAGGGGTGGGAATTGGGGAGGGCGAATTGACTGATGAATGCATATATAAAACCCATCATGATGTATGATTACAATGCACCAATAAATAAAAAAATTGATGGGAAAAAATTTCGGAGTCCACACTCTGTATTCCTAATAAGCTTCATTTTGTATTATTTTTCTATTGTTATACTTTTATTAGTGCATTGTAGTTTCCCATCATAATGTAGTTCATTGCCTAAACAGGCTCAGGTCTCGGTGGGTTGTTATCTGGTGCTTTTATATGATGAATTTTCTGTGCCCACTGTGTCACTAGCTGATTTAATCAACTTGGCTCCTTTATTCTATCCAGTGACAAAACTGTGTAAGAGGACACAAGGGAACCCTGTCCTGTGCCACTATTGATTTTCCCAGTTGTCATCCTCAGTGACTGACATATTGCATTAATCAAAACCCGTGGGATAAAAATGTTCAAATAAACATGATATCAACTAATTGAGCTATAATACCAGCCCATACTGTTCGGTCTCATCCATGGGATATGAGTGGCATACTTACATGCATTGCTGACAACTAAGATACCTTCCATGTATCTGTAAGCTTTCTGCTGGTCTAGTCAAAAATCCTATCTTGTTACAAATTAGCCCAGGATAATCCATTTCTTGTGCATCTATATTTGTTTTCATTGATGCCAAGTTCTCTGTTGTTAAGGGCTTTATTGAATCATCTTTTTCATAGTCCTTTGCTGATATAAAATTTGGTGATACTTAATCAGGACCTTTCTTTAGCTTCTTTGTGTGGTGGTGGTGGTGGTCGTGATGTGTATGTGTGTGTGTGTGTGTGTGTGTGTGTGTGTGTGTATGTTACTTGGAATTGAATCCAGAGATGCTCTACCTCTGAGTTGCACCCCCGTTCCCTCACTTTTTTTTTTCGAAACAGGGTCTTGTTAAATTGCCAAAGCTGGTCTCAAGCTTCTGATCCTTCTGTCTCAGTCTTCTTTATCTATTTTGAAAAATATGATGCTATTGGTACATTTAAAGTCACCCAACATTTCTATATATATACTGGATTTTGACCGTATCTGCAAGCTCATTCAATGTTTTACTTTAGCACATTTTAAATCTGTCTTATCTCCCACCTCCATTGGATTCTAGATCTCTCTTTGTAATGCTCTAAAAAGGATATCTTTTCTATATTGAAGAACTTTCCTTTTGATTTAAAAAAAAAGTAAGAATAAAAAAAGACACTGCAAATGCATTGAGTAGTCTGACTGGTAGCACTATACCATCTGCCCAAATGGTTGTACTTGGGCCATCTTTGGTCTTGTTCCCATTTTTTTTTTTTTTGTATAAAGCCTTATATTTCTCCTCATACTATGATCCTAAGAATAGACACTCAACCACGTTTCCATGGACATCTTGATTCTATGTTTCTCTTTCCAATATATGAAATTGTGATTTTCAAAGTCTGAGTTCAATAGAAAGCTCCATTTTGGACCTCATTTTGTTTCTTTCGAAGACTGGCTCTTTTCTGTTATTTTGGAGTAATTTGTGATTATAATAATTTAGAATGTCTTAACCCTGTTGAATATTATTCTGCTTCAGTATTTCTCACTATTGTGTCATATCCCTTTTTATGAACTTTGAGAGTAAGGGAGTCCTGTTTGATTATACCCAGTATCTTCGTTATCACTATATTTTCTTCTCTATATCATTTTTGTTTAGCACATTTCAGTTTTTATTTTTTCCTTATTTTTATTAAAGTAACACATGCATACAAAAATTAAATAAGATTAAATGATTATAATATTTCATCTCATCCCACACCATCTCTAATCCTGCTATTGAGAAATAAGCATTTTCAGGAGATCTAATTGTGATTCTTTGGGTAGTCATACCCACACTTTTAAATAATATACTGATATATCTTGATTTATCAAATAATTTTTTTATTCTCCTATGAATAAGAATCAGCTAATTTCAAGGGCCCTCACCTAGCTACCTCAAATGTTCTTAATTTTTGTGTGTGGTACCGGAAATCAAATTCAGGGGTGATATACCTCTGAGATTCACCCCAACCCTTTTTATTTTTTATTTTAAAACAGAGTCTCACTGAGTTGCTGAGGGTCTTGGTAAGTTACTACATGCTGGCTTTAAACCTACGATCCGTAGGTCTCAGCGTCCCAAGTACTGAGATTATAGGCATGAGCCATAGCACCCTCATGTTCTTAATATCACTAGTTATACTATGATTTTTAGTTCAGTCATTACTTGATTTGATGAATTAAATAGGATTATCTGTACATCTTGATTTATCAACTTCAGTCATTTCTTCAATTGAAAATATTGGCACTCCTAATTTTCTTCCATATCTTCTTCCCTTTACCTTTTGGATTTTGCTAAGAATGGCATTATTTTTACAATGGTAACATCAATAAGTTTATCTTCTATTAGTAACCATAATTATGTAAATTGATTCTTGAAACTTGATAAATGACATTACATAATTACAGACAGTATAACTACTGTCCAATGAAAAACAAACCCATCTAAAATACCATTTTAATATTAACATGACCAAGGCCACATTCCCAGGACCACTTGAGCAAAAGGTTGCTTTAATCTTAAACAAGTTACTTTTTGGATACTTGTTCAGTTGCCTGAAATCATGCTATATTTTACTTTGTTTCATAAATTAACTATGGCTTTTTACTATAGTTCTTTATTTTCCTGGAATTTCTCATTTTCCTGATTGAGAAAATAAATACATATATTCCTCAACATAACATTAAGAATCCCTAGATCTCTATTTCACCTATGAACTGGAATTTATCCTTTTCTTTCACAAGACATACTTCTGAGTCTACTGACTTTGGGATCTAATTTGAACCAACTACAGACACGTCATTCTGCTATTTATTTTGCTGCATTCCTGACTCAGTTTCCCTGTCTTCAACTTCTTCTCCTGCCTGCAGCCCCTGACAACTTCTGGTGCAGTCCTCGTTCCTGTGGGTTTCTCATGTAAATAGAATCATTTGGGAGAGTTGTCTTTCACTTAGCAGTTGAACTATTTTTCTTTCTTGATTGTTACCTTTGTTTTACTGGAGTGCAACCTAAAGAAATTTCCTCAGAGATAGTACATCAACAATGAACTTTATTGCTGCAAGAATTACATCATCTTTATTTTACAAGACACAATACCAGTTTGATCAGGGATATGACTATAGGTTAACTGTTCATAAATCTGATGTCAGTGGGATTTTGATTGCTTTGTAGGTTTTATGTTCCCTCTCTGCTATCTATTTTAGGCTACTTATTTATTCTTAGGGGTTTTTTTGAGATTTCACAGGGATTTTTATATATGTGCACAATTTTAGGACTTATCTTTCTAGGCATTCTGTGGCTCCTTTTTATTTTGCCTGTATTTTTTTAAAACCACACAAAACAATTTATGACATCTCTTATTCTCTTCATCGTTTTTGGTTTTGCCTTTTTAATTATCATATAATAAAATTCTCTTTGGTACACAGTTGTATGAGTTTCAACAAAAATGTAAACAAAACAAACAGAATACAAAGTTAGTTATTCCACCATCCCCAAATATTTCCTGTGCAGCTTCTTTGTAGTCAATTTATTCACTCTGCATAGCCCAAGACAACCTCTGGTGTATGCCCCATCCTTGTAGGTTTGTCATGTAAATAGATCATTAGGGAGAATTTTAAGGCTGACTTCTTTCGCTTAGCAGAATGCGTTTAAAATCCAGGGTATTGTGCATATCACTAGTTTGTTTTATTTTATTACTGCGTAGTATTCTACTGTGTGGATGTACCATAGTTGTTAATTCTTTCTCCAGTCATGATATAGTGGGTTATTTCCAGCTTTGGATAACTGAATAAATCAGCTATAGACATTCACATGTAAGTTATGTGAACATAGTTTTGTTTTTCATTTAAGAGAAGGTTTATTCTGTCTATGGTAAGTGTGTTTGAATATACATTAAATTGCTACAACCTTGCTAAAGGCTACAATATTTGGTATTCCTATCAGCCATGCATGAAATTTCCAGTTGCTCTCTTTCCTGGCTAGCATTTGTATTGTGCACTGTTTTTAACCTTAAGTATTGTGTTGGGATCACATTATGATGTTAATCTTCATTTCTCTAATGACTAATGATATTAAATTTTTATTCATGGGCTCATTTACCATCTGTATATCTTTAGTGAAGTGTCTGTTCATATATTTCATCCAGTTTATAATTGAGTATTTCCTTTTATTATTATTGAGTTCTGAATGTTCTTCATGTATTCTAGATATAGTTTCTTTATCAAATATGTATCGTGCAAAAGTTATCCCCAAGGCTAAGTTTTATGTTTTTATTTGTTCCATAATGTTCAATTTACTTTTCTTTATGGATTGTGTTTTCAGTATCATCACTAAGAACTCTTCACCTAAGCCAAGGTCTCCATGATTTTCTCCTGTATTTTCTTCTAAAAGTTTTCATAGTTTTAGCTTTTATACTTATATCTAGGATCCATTTGGAAATCACAGTTGTAATAGTATAAAACATAAATTGAAGTTCTTTCATGCACATAGGTATCTTGATAAAAATCTTTCAATAGGACTTATTGGAGGGTCAGTGTTCCCTTGTATTTTTGCTTCAAGAGTTGCCGTTTGAGAAGGGTAATGGGATTCTTAGAAGTCTTTGTTGTTTCAGAGAATATGTGAATGTCCTCTTTATCAGCAGAGTTTTAAAATTCTGTGGTGATAGATCCTAGTTTGAGACTCTTTTGCTCAATGTGCGAGATCCTTGTTGGTGACATCGATAAGACTTATCAACAAAACAGTGCTGGCAGATGTAACAGATTCAAGGAAGCTCTGGAACAGCACACGCGACGCATTCATAGGAACAAAGAAAGGAGACAAAGCAAAGGAGAGAAACACAGATGAATGGGAAGCCTGGCCAAAGGAAGAGCTGCCTTAGATGATAAACTGCCTGTCTGAGATTCCTGGACCTCTTCTCTCAGGAAATTGGGCCATGGTTTGTGGGAGACCTAGGTCAACTTGTCTTCATGTTAGTGACCCAGAGCACACCTCCCTCATTCAGGCATTTGGCAGAGAGGTTAGTTAGGGGAGAGTTCTGTGTAGAACCCAATCTCATGGTCAGTTTCTGACTGTCCTAAGCTCTGGTCAACCAGGGCTGTAGTTGAGGTAGGACAGTGAGAGTGATGGTCGAGATGAGATGAGATAGCTAGGCAGGAGTAAGGACCAACTAGTGATCGCTGATTTATTTATTTATTTACTGTGACACTGGGTATTGAACCCAGGGGCATTCTGTCTCCAAGCTCCACCCCTATCCCTTTAAAACATTTTTTTAAAATTTTGAAATATAGTCTAAGTTACTGTGCACTGGCCTCAAAACTACAATCCTCCTGTCTTAGCCTTCTACATACTGGGATTATAGGTGTGCATCAATGTGCCTAGCTCGTGATCACTGATTTAAAGTGACACAGGGCGTCATGGCTGAGACTCTGCTGTCACCTCATTTATCTGCACGGTCGGGCAGCAGGGAAGGTGATAGATGGACGTTATGCCCACCACCATCTCGTGTATTCAGTAGTGAGATCTCACAGTCATCCATCGTAATCATCTACTTAGTTCCCATCATAAAACTTTAATTCCATCTGTTATCCTGTCTCTATTTTGGGATTTCTCCAAAGCCAGTGTTTTTCAAGGGCAAAGACTGGGACTCCTTGCAAATGAATAATCCTCCTATCTTCCCACATCTCCTCTGTCCTTATGCCTCACTTCATTATCTTTTATAAGTCCCGTAACCCATTCTCTGGAGAAAGAAAAATAATAGGGTAAATAACCACTGGCCCAGACATGAAGGTATCCCCAGACCCTTGTCTACAGCAGTATTTGAAATATACTAGCAGCAATGCAGGAGAACAAGGTGTTAAAAGGAGCCAAATCATTCCTTAACCTGCCAAGGGAACTGAGACGAACAGACTGATCATCTAAGGAGGGACAGGGAAGCTCAGAGAGAAGTGGCATCAAATAGCTCACGGTGGGCCAGGCGTGGTCACGCAAACCTGTCATCCTAGTATTTGGGAGACTGAGACAGGAGGATCACAGATTTGTGACCAGCCTCAGCAACTTAGTGAGACCCTTGGCAACTTAGTGAGACCCTGTTTCAAACTAAAAAATGAAAGAAGTCTGGGGGTGTTGCTCAGAGGTACAATACCCCTGGGATCAATCCCTAGTACCACAAAAACAAAACAAAACAAGCCCACACTGTGGGCCTGAGAATCTTTTGAGGAGGAAAAGCAGAAATAGAACAGAGATTGCCTGGTTTCCCAAGTTACATGGCCTCCTTTGCACATTAGGGGGTCACTTGAGTTATGATATGTATGTACCTTAATTCCTGACCTTTGGTTCTCTGTCTGAGCTTCTCTAAGAAGACTGTGGATTGGGGCAGGGCTGCAAAATATTTGTTTCTGGTCTATGAGGAGATGGGTATAAAAAAAGTAAGAATTTACAAGTGTATAGGAATTTGATAATGCTGTAATATTCAAACACTTGAATTTTATACTTTATACATTTATTGACTCAATATGAATAATAAATTAGTATTTTTAAATCTGGTCTATTAGCAGGTCCACTCAATAGAACATTATAAAAAGTAATATATTACTCAAGCTATTTTAAAATTTGAAATAATGTTCTTTTTTACTTTCTCAAAGGGCATATTTTTTCTGTTTAATTTCCCCACCATATTACCACTCTCAAACAAAGAAACAAGCCAACAAGAAGGAAAGAAAAACAAAGAAGAGAAAAATATTCTGGCAGAATGATTTCAACTCATTGATATAGTGACCAAACCTATTCTGCTTTTCCTTAAGCTGGGGCTAGCTCAGGTAGAGTTTGCAGTAAGAAACGCATTCCCTGTAGCTAATGGTCTGTTTCAGCCTTACCAAGACTATTTCAGGAGCAGAATGATCTTCAAAAGTCCCTCTTCTGTTGTTGCTGTTGTTGTTTTCTTCCTCTAATTTGTCATTTTCTAGTCCCCTGCATTTTCTGGTTATTGATTTAAAGAAAGGAAGTTGACCATTTTGCACAATTTTATTTGAAAGGACTTGAGCCCTAACAAACACTGCTTTTTACACTTCTGATGTCTCTTTCTTTTATCAGTGCCTCAATGACATGTCCTCTTGTTGTTATTGTTGTGGTTGCTGTTTTCAGTGTCCCTAGCCCTGGTTAAAACACCTCAGAGGCTCCCTATTGCTGGCTCCATCAAAGCTAACCACATGCTGCTCAGGGAAGCTGAATGTGTAGTTTTGTGTAGGCTGCACACATGTGCACGTGCATAGGACAGAAATGGCAAATGGCACTTTCACACTTTGACAACTTGACCCCTTGTTTCCCAAGAAAGGTGAAGAGAGCTGAGCCCGGTGTGGGTGACAAAGGCAAGGTGTTATCTTGTGAAATGAAACTTCAAGAGCTGAGCTTTCGGAACATAAAATATTCACACTTCGACCTAAAATCTCTTTCTGGATGCCTGTACAGTTTTGGAATGTCTAACACAGACTTGTGCTGAAGTCTAAATTTTCTAGGGTACTTTTGTGTACTTTTAACTTAGATATTATCAACAAGAATGAAGAAATATAAATTGGCTGGAATTTCAGGAGGCTTCATTTTAATCTAATAATACCTTTTAATAATTTCAAAGAGCACAAATCTAGGCTACTGGTTCCAGATTTGATTGTAACTGCTGCCTAAGACTCCAAAACTACTCAAGGCACCAAGGAAGGAACATGGGAGGGATGGTACCCTTTAAAAGTATAATGTGCTATATTAATTTTTTTGAATAATCTTTACATTTTTTTAATTTAAATTACTTTTTAAGCCAGGAATGATGGCTCACGCCTGTAATCCCAGTACTTGAGAGGCTGAGACAGGAGGATTATAGGTACACAGCCAGCCTCAGCAACTTAGGGAGGCCCTCAGTAACTTAGTGAGACCTTATTTCAAAATAAAAAATAAAATAGGACTGAGGGTATAGCTCAGAGATAGAATGCCCCTGGGTTTAATCCCAGAACCATAATAATTAATTTTTAACTTACAAATAAAAATTATACATTATTTATGGGTGCCATGTGGTGTTTCATTATATGTATACGTTGAGTAATAAGTAAATCAGGGTAAAAATATTTACCTCCTCAAAATTTATCATTTTCTTACCATGAAAATATTCAAAATCCTTTCTTCTTCAGCTATAGAAAAGAATGAAATCAGTTGGGCATGGTGGCACATGCCTGTAATCCCAATACTTGGGAGGCTGACACAGGAGAATGGCAGGTTTTGAAGACAGCCTCAGAAAAAAAGTAAAAAAAAATGAAATCTTGTCATTTGCAACAATGCCGATGGAACCGGAGGTCACTGAATTCAGTGCAACAAGCCAGTCACAGGAAGCCAGTGCCACAGAATCCTTCCAAAAGTGAAAACCCCTCCACGGATCATAGGACTAATTGAATACAATTATCAAATTTCCAGGAAACTCTCAGTATTTGTTTAGAGCCCACCTCGTGTGGATATCATCATAGCACTGCAAAAGAGGCACCTATTAAAGTTAATCACTCATTCTTGCCAAAGCAACCCCTTTATAGGCTTATCATGCGTATAATTATGTCTCGCATCATAGTTGGCCATTTCTAATTCTCATTCTCCCCCTAGACTGCAAACTCCGTAAGGTCAAAGATTAAGTTTTATACTTTTGTGTATCTCCCCCAGTACAGTCTTTCACAGTCTAGCTTTCTACATTCAAATGCTCAAAGAGGGCTGAGGGTGTAGCTCAGTGATAGAGTGCTTGCCTAGCATGCGCAAGGTCCTGGGCTCAATCCCCAGCATCGCAGAAAAAAACCAAAGCAACAACAAGATACTCAAAGAATGTTTGCTAAATGAGATACTGAAGTAATAGTAGAGTGGTCCACCACACTGGGTTCAGACAGGGGACATGACCCAGTTGGGAGACAGGTTTAACTATTAATTAACTCATTTGGTCATTCCAACGGTATTTCTTTTTCCCCTACTGTGTGTCAGCCGTCTGTAAGGTGCTAAGTGATTTAGCTCTTAAAAGGATGCTAACTGTGTGCTCAATGCCTTCTTGGAGGGCAATGGGTGCTTAATGCACTTGGAGTTGGGGCTAGGACTTTATTGCCTTACTTCTGGTTCTGCCCCTGAGGTGACGATGCCACAGGGAGTCAAACTCCACTCTGTCTCACCTCAATTCCTAGCAATTATACACCGGTCCCCAGGACTCCCTGAATTCTTGCTTGGTTACTGACAGAGGCAAGAAAAAGAGTATCTGAATACAACTTCTTTTACATTAAACCATAACACATGAGATGGAAAAAGTCACTGAATTGGGTTAAAAATAGATGAGATTTTTGCAGAAGAAGAGGTTGGTGTGCGTGGAGTTAACACAAAAGATAATAACCAAAATATAAAACATGGGAAAAAATGAGCAGACCATCAACGAACTGCAGGAAACCACAGATACTAAAGTATATGTATACATGTAACTGGAGTCCCTAAAAATAAGTAGGGATGAGAACATTAAAAAAACAGAATAAATAAGGCTGAAAAGATTTGAAATAAAAAACACCGATCTAAGCAATTCAGAGAATGCTAAGAACAATAAGCATGAAGAAATCCCCACTGAGGCACATCATATTTATGTTTCTTAAAACCAGCAGTAAAGAGAAAATCTGAAATTAAAACAAACGATTTGCCAGGAAAGCAGCATAATAAATATAGGAAAAGAGAAAAGGAGGACAGCCATCTTGTAGGAAACCACCCAAGTCAGATGTCACCGGAGCAATGGCTTCTCAACACCGAAAGAAAAAGTGCCCATCTAGAGCCGGCGTGGTGGCGCACGCTTGCAATCCCAGTACTTGGGAGGCTGAGACTGGAGGATCGCGGGTTCGCGGCCAGCCTCAGCTACCTAGTGAGGCCCTCCGCAACTTAGTGAGACCCTGTTTCAAAATAAAGAATAAAAATTAGGGCCGGGGGTGTAGCTCAGAGGTAGAATGCCCCTGGGTTAAATCCCCAGTACCGCAAAAAAAAAAAGAAAAGGAAAAGTGCCCATCAAGAATCCTGTGCCCTGCAAAATGTCTTTCAAAATAAGGAGGCTTCGTAATTCTTGCAGACATGCAAAAGTGGAAAGAACTCTTCACCATTTGTTCTTCACAAAAAGATTGTAGAAAGTTTTTCAAGCAGAAGTAAAATTAGATTTCATCTGCACAAACGAAGGATGATCACCAGAAATGGTCACTACATGGGGAAATATTCAAAATTATCTTCTTGTTATTTTCACCTCCTAAAAGATCTTGACTGTCTGAGGAAAAACAATAACATTATATTGTGGGGTTTATAATGTACATAGAAATTCAATGTTTGGCAACAATAGCACAAAGACTTAGAGGGAGAAATGAAAATTTAATTTTAGGAGGTTCTACTATACATAAGGTAGTATGAGATCACTTATAGGTAGACTGTGATAAGTTAAAGTTGGATACTTATAAATATTAAAGCAACCTCTAAAATGACACACCAGTGTGTATAGCTAATAAACAAATCTATAAAGTTGAATCATAAAATATATTAAAATAGTCCAAAGAAAAGTGGAAAAAGAAAGCAAACAAAATTTAGACAAATAGAAATGAAATGGCAAAACTATAGATATAAATCTAACCATATAAATAATCACATTAATGTAAATGGTCTAGATACACCCAAATAAAAGCAAGGAATTTCAGATTGAATAACAAAACAAGACTCATACATGCTACCAACAAATATCCCACTTGAAATATAAAAAATAAATGTATTTTCAATAAGGGGGTAGAAAAATATGTCCCAGGGTAACTTTAATCAAAAGAAAACCTAAGTACCTCTATTAATGCTGAATAATGTAGATTGTAGAACAAATAACTATGTCAAAAATAAGGAGGGTTATTTGATAGTAATAATTGGATCCAATAACCAAGAGTATATAACATACCTAAACTTTATTCACATAATATCAGAACTTCAAAATAAACAAACAAAAAAAAATAAAGAGAACTAAGCGTATCCACAATAAGAACTGGTGATATCTATACTTTTTTTTCAGTAATTGAAAGAAAACTTAAACAGGAAATCAGTGAGGACATAGAAGATTCAAGAGCACTACCAACCAATTTTCTCTAAATGGAAGAAAATATACAATTTCTTTTAAAGTGGAAATAAAGAATTTACCAAAATAGATCATACTCTGGTCCATAAAATATTGTCAATAAGTTTAACACTTTCTAGTATGTTAAAAGCATTTGATTTATAATATATTCTTTGAAAATTATGGAGATAAATTAGAAATCAATATCAGAAATATATTCTGAAAATCCTCAATATTTGAAAACTAAATAGCATTCTGCTAAATAATGCAGAGGTTAAAAAAGCAATCAAAAGGAATATTAAAACATTTTGAATGGCAGAAAAATGAAAAACTATATAAAATTTGAGAGAGACAAAATCAGTCCTTAGATATTTATTGTAATATACAATATTGAAAAAGAATAAAGTTTCAAAATCAATGACCTGAACTTTCACATCAAGAAACAAGCCAACGAATAAAAGCAAATGAAAGGCAAAATAAAGCATAAAAAATACCACAATGGCTATCAGAAAACAGAAAAGCAATAGAGAAAACCAGTGGCCCCCGACACTGAGACTTTGCGATCATTAAACCTGAGAAACCTCAACCCAGAATAATCACGAATAAAGAGAAAAGACAATGTCAGGAGTGAAGTAGGTCACCACTAGAGTTCTACAGATATGAAGAGGTTAATAAAAGAATACTATGGTAATTTTATGTTAATAAGTTTGAAAACTTGGAAGAATTAAATGATACATATTACCAAAGATCTATCAAGAAGGATTACATAGCCTGATTAGCCCACTATGTATTAAACCAGTTTAATTTTTACTTTTAAAGCTTCCCACAAAGAAATCTTCAGGCCCAGATGACTTAAGAGTCAAGTTTTGCCAAACAGACAAGAAATAATATCATTTTCATATGAAATCTCAGAAAATTGAAACAAACTCATCATCCAATGAGGCTGGCATTACCTGGATATCTTAGCCAGAAAAGACATAAAAAAGTAAAAAAGAAATTACAGACCAACATGAATATAAATGAAAATGCCAGCCAGGTATGGTGGTACACACCTGGAGTCCCAGTACTTGGGAGGCTGAGAAAGGAGGATTGCAGGTTTGAGGCCAGCCTCAGCAACTGAGTGAGACCCTTGGCAACTCAGCAAGACCCTGTTTCAAAATAAAAATTAAAAGGGCTTGGGGGTATCGCTTGGAGGTAGTATGCCCCTGGGTTCAATCCCTAGCATCAAAAGTAAATAAATATTATGATGTGAGACTATAATGTACCAATAAAAGTATAAAAAAAGAAAAAAGAAAAATTCTTCATATGTTGCATTTACTCTAAAAAAGTAAATAAATAAGTATTCATCATGAGTATAAATGAAAAAAGTTGACAAAATTTTAATTGAACCATTTAGCAAACTGAATGAAAATACAACAAAAGTAGAATACATTGTGAATAAGTGGGGTTTGTCACAGAAAAGCAGGTTTGGTTTAACACTACAAAATTACTCAGTGTAATTCACCATTACAGACTAAAAAAAGCTGGGCATGGTGGCGCACACTTGTAATCCCAGTACTTGGGAGGCGGAGACTGGAGGATCCTGGTTCGTGGCCAGCCTCAGCTACTTAGTGAGGCCCTCCGCAACTTCGTGAGACCCGGTTTCAAAATAAAGGATAAAAAATAGGGCTGGGGGTGTAGCTCAGAGGTTGAATGCCCCTGGGTTCAATCCCTGGTACCGCAAAAAAAAAAAAGACTAAAAAACACAGAAAAATAACAAATACGATCACGTCAATGTGTATAAAGGAATCATTTAACAAAGGACAACACCCCTTACTGATAAAATTTTGAGCAAACCAGCAATTGAAAAAACTTCTCAACCTGATAAAGCTCATCCATGAAAATGGTATGACTGATATAATCAATGATAACAGAGTAAATGCTTCCCTGAAAGTTCAGGAAAGTGTTGAGGATGTCTGCTCTCACTGTTCTATTCTTTGTCATTTTAACCATTATATATGAATAAAATTGCTTTTTTTCTTAATAATTATCTTCAAGATAATTATTCAGTGCCATAACCACATTTTAGTCATAGTGTAGAAATAATGCCAGCATCTCTCAAGTTGACTAGGCCTGTTTACCCCCATAAATGGCCCCAGGCTTCTAGAGTTTGCAAAATTTTATTTCAGCTTTTTATAGTTTATTTGTTATCAGTGATTTCAAATATGCAAATTTATGCCCCTTAAAATACTTTTGTTGGTGCATTGTAACTATACATCACAGTGAGGTTCATGTTCAAAGTGATAAAGGTATGCGTGCACACAGAAGTTGCTGTATTTTCCTTTGGATACCACCTTGCTCCCCACAACTCCCCATGCTGTTAGTGAGATTGGCAGTGATTCATTCTTCTATGGACACAGCATTATTTGAACTGCTTCCTTCATCGCTTCTCCTTTCTCCCCTGCACACTTCCTTACCCCTTTCCCCTACCACTATTCTACTGGTCTCGTCTCAATTATCTAAAGTACATTTCGTTCCCTACTTTCTCTTTAGCGTTCACATATGAGAGAAAACAGTTGACCCTTGATTTTCTGTGACTGGCTGATCTCACTTAGCATAATATTTCTTAGTTCTGCCTATTTTCCTGCAAAATGACATGGTTTTGTTCTTCTTTATGGCTGAGCGTAATTCCTTTATGTGCGTATACCACATTTTTGTTATCCATTCATCTGTTAACAGATACCCAGGTTGGTTCCATAATAATTTGCATTATCACTCTACTTATGCTTACAGAACTATAGTAATCAGCATCTTTGTGGACATCATTTTCTCTTCCTTCCTTCCTTCCTTCCTTCCTTCCTTCTTTCTTTCTTTCTTTCTTTCTTTCTTTCTTTCTTTCTTTCTTTCTTCTTTTTGTGGTTCTGGGGATTGAACCCCAGGGTACTCTACCTCTGAGCTACACCCCCAGACCTTTTTAATTTTTTTTAATTTTTAAACAGTGTCTTACTAAATTGCTGAGGCTGGCCTCAAACCTGTGATCCTCCTGTCTCAACCTCCCAAATCCTAGGATTAAAGGAGTGTGCTACCATGCCCGGCTAGCTACCATTTCTTGAATGCCAGCTTCCCAACAAGCACTGAACTATGTGTTTTACCAATATTATTCCATCAATTTCTGCTTTAGAATGAAGAATTCTTAGGGACAGAAGGCATATCTTGTGGTTTCCCCACAGCAAGCTCCCTGGTATTGAATATAGTAAAAATAGACTATAATTGCTATTTTTTATAAGAATGGAAATATATCTAGTAAATCTTCCTCAGTCTTTCTAGCATCCCCGGCATTGTATGTATGCACACCTTCCTTTTAATATGTCTTGAAAATGTGTTAGTATGGATATATCAATATTAATAACACATGTCTGGGGTTATGTTTCTGAGAATTCAACAAGTTATATCTTTTGACAAATTTGTTTCTAAAGTATCTGATTCTTAGGAAAATGTGGCTTATTCACAGAATCCTTTGTGTGTGCCTTAGCTAGGTATTCATGCAATCACTAGAACTTCTCTGCTGATTTTTCCTGAACTACACATTCTTTCACTGAAAAAGATGTTTTAAACCTGCTGTACACAACAATGAAAACAGAATAAAATTCCATACCAGTGTGAATTGCTCATTGCTGATTTAGCTGCTGGGTTTTATGTTAATTTCAGTATTATGAATTCCTTAATCTAGACTCTTTAATGAAGGTCATGTTTAAAATGTCATCTCCCCATTAAAGTTTAATAATATATCCATCTTATATGAAAAACTGAAATGTGAATTGGAATTGAAAAAGATGGGCAGTCAAATTAAGTGTAATACAAAAACAGATTATTAAGATTAATAGTGAAATTATTCTTTCAGCTGGCCACATATATTGCATGTAAAATTAAAGGTCAAATCCTAATCCTATTATTTGTTCTTAAGCAATTTTACTTAATGTAGTCTGTCAGGAACATTTATGTTTCTGGAGAAATTAGAAGACTACATAATTGCAAGAGATTTTTTGAATGGGTGAAATGTCTTGCTAAATTAAAATGCTTAAATGAGAATTCTTAAATACAGTGCTTCTAGACCAAAAATATAGAATATGTTCCTTCCCCAAATTTATACAATAATGTGTTATTTTTGTTAGTTTTCTGCTTCTTTCTATTCCTGTTGCTATATTCTATGCTGATATATAGTTGGTTCAGTGACATGTACTATTCACAACCCTTCATATCTTTAGGGGAATTCTTTTGGATTCCTTGAAAACAATCTGTTAAAATTAAGTTCTTAATGTAGTGTCCCAAATGTGGGACACCACATTAAAAAAGTCACTTTATTTAAATGAATTATTTTGATAGCTTAATAAAGAAAAAGCCAGATTGTGAAAGGCCTTGCATATCATACCTCAGATTTTCAATTTTATCTTGAAGATAATAAGGATCTCCTAAAAATTGTTAAGCAAAAGAGTAAAATTGATAGCTCATTGTCTTAGGACTTTGATAAAACTTGGTCACTAATTAGATGTACTGATAAGGCAGAAGAAGGAGAGCCTCAGAGTAACTCAAGTCTTTCTGGCTTTAGGGTTCTCTCATGGAATCTAATGATAACTAATGACATGAAAAATCATCATTGTATCTCAACCATAGAAGTTTAACGGTATGTGGTGGAACCAACAGTCATCAGTGGGAAGGCAATGTGAGAAGTGTTAGTACTAGGTGGGAGATGGCCTACATGGTTTGTGATACTGGATTTCTGATATCTAATGTTTCTTTCAGGTGTAGATATTATGGCTACAGACATCTGGTTGGAAATTCAGCATCAGCCAGTCTCATCTCCTAAAATCCTCCCGTGCTTTGGGTTTTGTGGCATCGCCCTCCTGGGTTTCCTCCCACCTCTCTTGCATCAAGCTCTGCCTTTTCCCCAGTGAGCATCCTAGTGTCTCCCCGGGTCCTGACCACAGCTCCATCTCTTCAAAGATCTCACCTCACCGATGGCCTCAGCTACCATCTTGGGGACGTAATGACCTCAACTTAGGAGATGTGGTAGGAAAGAAGGAACAGCAAGACACAGCAAAGTCACAGAGGTTTCTAGTGAAACTTTTGAAAAACCACTTGTCAATAGCCTAAAATTATATATAGAAATCAAGGAAATAGGAACTACAAAGGGTCCTTTCATGGGAAAAATTGGACTATTCTTATCAGAACAAAGCCAAAATGTAGTGCACGATACTCAAGTCATATTATAACAGGCTGAAAAGTAGATAGGGTGGGAGGACCATGACAAGAGGAGGAGAGGGTGGATATAGAGTAATCTATGAACAAGAGACAGGGTGGGACAGAAGTTAATCTACTATATTCCAGCATTAACATCTTTAATAAAAAGGCTAAAAAACATGAAGCAAAAATGTTCACTGAAAAGCATTTGTGACTAATAAGATCATTGCATTTCACTAGACTAGCTATTAAAAAGGAAAAAGAACTAGACAGATATTTTCATCTGTCTCTCAGGTTTCTGTTTGTTTTTATTTAGCATGAAAAAGAAAGCTCCCTATTTATTAAACTTGATGGATGGGTTTTAAATTTTTGCTACTGTTGATATTGTATCACACACAGGCTTCTACTAGTGATATTAAGATATATACTGACATCATAAAATATTCTTAAACTATTTCAGGTCAGTTGAGTTCCACAAATATTTATTGATTATTGATTGAGAGGCAATTACTATGCTAGGTTTTGGAAATCCAAATAGGGACAGACACAGTCTCAAAAACATAACCTAAATAACCCAAACATTTTAACATAATGTGGTAAGGATTAAGATTGTGGTAGGTACCATAAGCTTTGGCAACACTTATTCCAACCTAATAATTCAAGCAAGAGGTTTACTAAAGCTAGCCTTGAATGATAACTAAATAGGAGCCAGCAAAAGCAGAGAGAGAGAGAGAGAGAGAGAGAGGAAAGAAGGAGGAGGAGGAGGGAGAGAAGGAGGGAGAGGGGAAAGAGGGAGAGAGGAGAGAGGGAGAGGGAGAGGGAGAGAGGGAGAGGGAGAGGGAGAGGGAGAAGGAGAGAGAGAGAGAGAGAATATGAATGATAATAAGACAGAAAAGCCTGCCGCAGTTGCAGGTGTGCAGGGGACACAGAGCAGGCTACATGGATGGCGTTATAAACAGCAATTTGATTTACTGAAGCATAATGTACAAACCATGGGAGGAAACACTGAAGAAGGTAAAAACAAGTTTGTGGCCAGGCGTGGTAGCCCATGCTTATAATCCCAGTACTTGGGAGGCTGAGACCAGAGGATCCGATTCACGGCCAGCCTCAGCTACTTAGTGAGGCCCTCCGCAACTTCCTGAGACCCGGTTTCAAAATAAAGTATAAACAATAGAGCCGGGGGTGTAGCTCGGAGGTAAAACACCCCTGGGTTCAATCCCCAGTACCGCAAAAAAAAAAAAATAAGTTTGTGGAGAGCCTCCTATGTCATTATAGGGAGACAAATTTTGCACGTAAGAAATGGTGATCTTTAGAGATTTTATGCATTCGAATAACACAGGGTTACATCTTGCTGCAATGAATAAAAGACAAAACTGGGGGAAAGGAAACACGTTAGGAGGATATTATAATAATCTGGAGGGCAGATAACAAAGGCCTGATAGGACCATATAATAAAAATGAAACCAGAGGAAAGTTCAAGATCCATTCAGATGATGACGGAAGTCAAGAGCATTTGGTGATGGATTGGAGAAGACTGGTGAGTGCAGGAGCCAAGGATCACTCCCAGGTTTCTGGGATCGGTGACTTGGTTGGATGACATTGCCATGAATCCATATAGCAGGAAGTGGAATCAATTTGAATGGAGGGCAAGGGCAGAGGTGATGGGTTTAATTTGGATCTGTTAAGTTTGGGATGTCTGTGGAACATGCAGGTGGGTTTGTTCTAGGAGGTCTTTGGATTCACAAATCTTAAACCCTCCAGTGATGTCAAGAGTAAAGATATATATCTGGAAACTATCACCATTTCAATGTTACTTTAAACCAGAAAAATGTATGAGAATGCTCTATTGAGGCAGAATAAATTTGGATGCCTTTCACATTTACTATTCAGATTGCCCTTTGAGTTCTTTTTTCTATCACAAATATGCTTCATTTTAATGGAATTTTCCCCGTTTGACCAAGTTATATTCTAGGGGGAGGAATGCTATCATTTTGATTTAACCAGAGAATTGGAAACTCCCAGATAGGAACTTTCTCTATCCATGGTTTCCAATTTTCTTTTTTTTCCCCCTTGTGGGGCTGAGGATTAAACCCAGGGTCATTCTACCTCTGAGCTACACTCCCATCCTTACTTTATTTTTTTAATTGGAAACAGGGTCTTGCTAAGTTGCTTAAAGTCTACTAAGTTGCTGGCTTTGAATCTGCAACCCTCCTGTCTCAGCCTCCCAAGTACTAGGATTATAGACCTGCACCACGCATGCCCAGCTTCCAATTTTCTCTTCTTATCACCATATTTGCCAAACTAGACACTTTTGACTTACCTTCTCCAGAAGTAGATACGCTTTTGTGGAATCTTCTACAGAGAAGGGCTTTCATGCTGCCTGCAACCAATAGTGTGTTTTCAGGAGGGAGGGTGGTCCCAAGGTTCAGGTAAGTGGTCAAGTGGTCTCTATTAGTTTCCTGTGGCCACTAGTACTAATTTCTATAAACAGGGTGATTCAAGCAACACAGATTCATTATTGTCTTGCTCTGGAATCAGCTTACATGGTCTAAAGTCAAGCTGTTAGCAAACTGCCCTTCCTTGTGGTGATTCTAGGAGAGAATCATTTCCTGAACTTTTCTTCTTTCCAGAAACTGACTATATCCCTCACAGTCACCTTTCTCCATCTTCAATTGCATCATTTCAACCTCTGCCTCTATCATCTCACATTTTTCTTCCTTTGATTTCCTTACTGTCCCCCACCACCAATAAGGACCCATGTTCCTATAATGGTAATAGGTGAGAATCGTCCCGTAACTAGATCTTTAACATAATTGCATCTGCAAAGTTCCTTTAGCCATGTAAGGTAACATTCACAGGTTCTAAGGATTAGGACCTGGACGTCTTTTTGTGACCATTATTCAGCTACTACATTGCTGCTATAGAAATGAACACAGTGAGCCAGCTGTGGCTTGCAGTAGTGCTTACAGACACTCTACTTATCCAAAGGCAACCAGTCATAGGATAGATATTTAAACAACATTTAAAAATACCATCACTAAGAACAAGCATGTGAAAGCAACAAAAAGAAGTGCTGTTTCCTTATGCAATATCATTGTTTGCTTACATGTAACTAAAAAACTTATCATGTAAATTTTATGTCCAGCCAATGTAACAGACATTGACCATTAAAAATAATCTCAGCCAAGTGTGGTGGCGCATGCTTGTAATCCAAGTACTTGGGATGCTGAGACCGGAGGATCCAGGTTCTCGGCCAGTCTCAGCTACTTAGTGAGGCCCTCCGCAACTTAGTGAGACCCTGTTTCAAAATAAAGAATAAACAATAGGGCTGGGAGTAGAGCTAGGAAGTAGAATGCCCCTGGCTTTCCATCCCCAGTACCGCACACACACAAAAATAATCTCAGTACTAAATCCTCCTTCTCAATAGCTCCCTGATCTTTTGAGGACTTTCCCATCTCTAGTATGTGCCACTGGTAGGGTAGTAAACTTAGGTGGCTGCCTTCCATCCTGGAAATTAAGGAATCAAATGTTTTCTGTCCCCATCCTGGTGCAGCTAGGAAGCTTAGTCAGTCAAATACCCAACCCTGTGATTTTAGATCTTGATCCAGTAATGGGAGGTTAGAATAAACAACTGACGTTTACTTGCATACAGTACCAAACCAAACTGTTTCTGTCCTTCCTACTTTCTGGCCTGCCAGTATTATCTCAAATCCTGCTTAGCTCCACGGCTGCTTTCCAACCCTTTTTTCATTCTGAAAGCTTTCAAAATCTTTCCAATAAATTATGTTAATTTTAAAGTAGCCAAATTTGGTTTCTGTCACATAGAGTCAGAAAATCCCAACAATAGTAGTATTATATAGGTATTATTGTTGCTGAGCTAAATCTAGCATTATAATTTTGTCAGAAAATTGATTTTCTACCCAGGTTATTTTGTTGACCAAAGTCATCTAATTTGAGTTAGGGCCTGACGATTATTTTTGTTTGTTTTTCAAGAGCAGTCACTGACCAGATTACAAAGTGACCAGATTACAAAAGTACCATGGTAGATACCCTAGTTCATCCTTGTAATAAGCCTGTTGATCTAGTCTTCCCTGTTGTCAGCATCTCCGCCTACTACAAAATGGGTTGCCTTTTTCTTCACCCCACCTCATGGAGAACAGAACGTGAAGTGCCACAGGAAGTTATTCGCTTCTTTGGAACATTTTCCAACCGTCTAGATCTCGGGAATCAGCTCCTCCGTGCAGTCGGTGCCATGTTTACCAAGAGACCCAGCAATTCAAGCTTTACCTGTCAAGGCAATTGGTTTCTTCCTGATTTTGCCATAGCCTTGCTTATAGACTAGTGCATTTACTGACTTCAGGTTTGGGTACGTCTGTGCAATAGATGGTTCCACAATCCTCAGCATGGCGAATGAAGCCAAGCTGAGCTGAGCAAAGATGCCATGGAGAATCTGGCGGAGGAGGAGAAGCTGCAACACCTTACGGATCTCTGGGCTCACATCACTGGTGCCTCTGACCCTGATGACAAGTGCCAACGTGGGTTCTGCAGGTTCATGGAGGTCCCCAGCTTTTCTTGCTATCCTAGCCATGCAGATCTCAGTTTGGTACACCTGCCTGCATTCCTTGCGATAGGGCTTAGCTTCATCAGAGATAAGCTTCCTCCTTGCCTTTCAAAGCATCCTTGGGGTAAACTTCTTTCTCAGGAGCGTTACCTTCAGCTCTGTGAGATTCTTTCTTTTTCTTAAGGGTTTCTGGCACAGTAAGAACCTTCTTTTTCTTCTGTTTAGCACTCTCCATGGAAAAGAGGAGGGCCCGACAATTATATAGAACTTCTTAATTGCATGATGTCATTAAAATTCTATGGATTATGCATATTCACAAATATGGAAAGGCAAAGTAGTTGCTTTTTCCAAATTATGAAGACCGCTGTGTCAGTATTTTGCCTTTTCGTGGAGCCTGAGTCAAAGCCTAAGCGTGCCCACAGAGCAATTCTTGATTGGCCAGGAATATCTTTCGGAACATTGTTAGAGCATTTGATGGTCATAGTAGTAGAATGCTAAGAATTTTCCTCCATTTAGTGGTTTAATGATTTTTTTCTCTTTAATGGAAAATCACTCAGTGAAATTGTGCAAAAGAGATTATTTATCTGAGTCATATTTTTATGGAAACTATTTTTCACTTCCATGCATTTTTAGAAGTGTTTTCTTTAAAAAGGATATTCTATTAATATTTATAATTAGATAGCACACAAAACAGATGCTAAATCTTATGCTATAACGTTATGGGTACAATTACATAAAGAAGATTATATACTTTCTGGCATAATGTTTTCTCTGGGAGCTGTAGAACAAAGGGCATTCTCAGGAAGATGCCATTCCTTTTTGAATGGAGGGAGACAGGAAGATGGTAATTAACCACGATTATTTTAACGCACTAATGTTGATACTTAATGCAATCCTTAACACTTCATGTGATACTCAAGAGAGTAGAACAGGAGCTCAATAAATACTTAATTGAGTGACTTGCTTCTCTTCGACCCACTTCTCAGTTCACTTGTCCACACAGTTATTGTATTCTTACTGTGAAGCGGGAGGATCCTTCCTGTTTACAGAGCCTGCATCTGCCGGGCAGGACACTGGGGGCCTGGCTGCTGAAGTCCTTGAAGCAGATGGGGAGTTTACTGAGGTCAGAGGGCTGGAGAAAAGGAAATGGTTTTCCTTTTCCTAATTGCCTTTAGGCCCAAACCAAGACGAACGGGTGGAATGGATATTGTGTAATCTACTCCACACGGCATCCCGAGGGTCCTGGTTGTGCAGATGAGAAAATAGAGGCTCCAACGAGTAATGTTTGAAAGTGATAGTGTCGGGTCTGAAGTAGGTCCCTGTGACGTGAGTCTGAGGCTGCCTACCACTCCATCTCCTCTCTGGTGATTTGTTCTTAAAAAAAAATCCACTGTGGATCTGAGGACGGAGAGGAGAGGTTTGCAAACCTTCTGCCCACCAACTTGACCTCCTGAGATAGAAAGTGCGATGAGTCCAGTCTCCATAAAAAGCCAGGGTTAGGCACCAGGCTGGCTGGAGAGGAGTGGAGGGTTCATTCTCCAAAGATGCTGCGCCAGGGAGCCGGAGGTCACGCCCACTAGCGGGTGGCCGCCTCTAGTTGCACCCAGAGCCCCGGCTTCCCGCTCGCCCCGGTGCGGGCGCACTTCCCCCGCAGGCTGAGCGGGCAGCGCGGCGGGCGAGCGCTGGAGACGCGGCGCCTCCCCGCGGCCGGGGCGCACGTGCCTGGGCCGGGGCCAGCGCTAGTGGCCGCGCCGTAGTAGCGGGCGGTGGGAGCGGCTGGCTCGGGGCCGCGGCCGCCGCCGCCCGCCGGCTCGGTGGTTGGGCGGAGGCAGCGCGGGACTCCTCCTCCCCACCGTATTAACATGCACCCAGGGGCGGGTGGCCAGCCCAGCCTCGCCGCCCCTGCCCGCCGCGTCCCGGCGCTCAGCCTCCGCGCCAGAGGCGAGCGCTGCGCTCCGGGCGCCGCGATCCCGGGGACGCGGCCTCGCCGACACCTCCCGCCCCGGGGAGCCGGCCGCGGCGCCCTCGGATCCTCTCCCGGGTGTGTCCCGGCGCCTCGCTGAGAGCCGGTCCTGGCCGCCGGGACCCGCGGTCCTAGCTCCGGGCTCCTGGCACCCTCGGACGCACGCAGCAGCGAGGCCGGACTGCGGGCAGCGGCCAGGTAAGGCGGGCTGCGCGGGCTGGGGCGTGCGCGGCGGCGGCGGCGGCGGCGGCGGGGCGCGACGGTGGCTCCTGCCCGAGCCCGCCGCGAGGTCCGATCTCCGCCCGCGGAGGGGCTGCGGGCTGGTCCCTGCCTGCCCGCCCGCGCATCCGCCCCCCGCCCTGCCCGGGCGCGCTCCGGGCCCCTCGGGGACTCCGGGCAGGGACGGATTCCGAATTGCGACAGGGTCCCGGCAGGGGGAGGGGAGGGGAGGAGGTCCCCGGTCCCCATTCTCCGTCACCTGCCCCCGTCGCACGCACACCCTCGCCCCTCCACCCAGCACCTTGCGGGGAGGGGGCTGCGCCTCGCGGGCGGGCTCTCCGCCGGCCCTGGGTGGGTCGTTTGCAAAGGAAGTTGTTGCGCTCGCTCTGGGGTGACGTTTTTTGGCATTGGCTGCGGGGAGAGACCCCTCCCCAGCGTGTGTGTGTGTGTGTGTGTGTGTGTGTGTGTGTGAGAGAGAGAGAGAGAGAGAGAGAGAGACAAAGACCGAGAGAGACACGGAGAGACGCGCAGCACAGGACCCCAGGAGGAGGTCACTGGACAGTCGCTCCCACCCGCTGCCCAGGCCAACTGCCCGGGAACGTCGTGGCCGATGAAACCCGGTATTGAGCGGATTGAATGCGCGGGGCCCGAGCCCAGAGCTCACGGGACCTCTCCTGGGGCCGGAGAGATAACAAACTGCACTTTCATTGAGGGGCGGCTGCAGCTGCGGGAGGGACCTGCGGGCCGCGATGAAGACCCTGCATTCAGGACTCGCGCAGGGCGAGCGCCCGGGCGTGGGAAGGGGCGGCTGGGGTTCGCCTGTGACCCTCACCCGGCCAGCAGGCTGCGGAATCCTCTGTCTGAGAAGGGGAGGGCGCCCGGAGGGGAAGGGGCTGGAGGCCAGGACAGGGACCCTGGCGGATGGCATGCCTTTTGTGGATCCAGGGGGGACTTCACTTGGTGTCGGAGACACAGTGCGGCTGGCTCCCCAGTGTGTGTGTGTGTGTGGGGGGGTGCTCCCCGCCTCTCGGCATAGCGCGTGGAGTTATGGAATTACAACGAGGAGAGGCATGTGATCAAAGTAATGATTAAAGGCAGATCTTTAGCTTTTTTGGTCTTCTGGAATCGCTTCGTGGACAGTAGCCACGAATCCATCTAACGTGTATTTGGATCCTGGAATGAGGAAGGCTTGGAACTAGGGGAGTAATTTTAGGACCGCAGGCAAACGTCTTGCAAATTATTATTATTATTATTATTATTATTATTATTATTATTTTAACCCGGAAGGCGCTGTTCCAAAAAGAACAACCTTTTGACTTTTATAACGCGATTTCAGGGTGCGACTTTCTATTGGCCTAGGTGGCTTTGCCTGTATAGCACTACTGTTCATTCCAACTTGAATGGAGATGACACAGAGGCCAGAAATGTTACAAGTGTCCTAATTTATCCGATGTGGACAGAATAAAGTGACCTCTGCATAACTTGTTAAAAGGAAATGAAATATATAGGAATATTGAATCTATTATTTGTAACATGTATGGTATTTAACAGTTTAAGTTATACAAGCTACCCTTGGCTCAGATAATTCATACTTTGACAGAGAATAAAGTTGATAGGAAAAAAAGTTGATAGAAACCTGGTGTCATTAGTTTTGTTCTTTTAAAGTGCATTTTAATTATACAAAATAATGGGTTTCTTTGCGGCATAGTCCTATATACAGGCAGCATCCTTTGGTCATATCTGTCCCCCCATTGCCCTTCCTTCTTCTCCTCCCTCTGCCTGATCATCTTCTTCTCTAGTAGGCTTCCTCATGGATTTGCCCTTAATTTTCTGTGGTTTCAGTAGTTTAGTTTGAAGTTGCCAAGGTGAAGTCACTACCTTGAAATATTTGTTCCATATCAAAAATTCTGTAGCTGTTTGTTTTTTTAAATAAACTAACTGACTTGCTTAAGAGAAAATGTTAGTTCCCTTGTAGAAGAAAAAACTTTAATGCACTTACAAATGTAGGATATATTTGCTTTTAAATTACATGTATCTCTCCATTTCTCTTTATATTTTTACTCCTAGATGAGCTTGCCAAATAAATTTTTTTTTCTAAAATGTTATGGGCAACACCATATTGGCAAAATGAACTAGTTAACTAGCTAGTTCATACTGCCAAAATGAACTAGCAATACCATATTGGCAAAATGAACTAGATACTTTAAAAATTATGAAGTAATTTTCTGAAGCAGCTCTTCAAATGACATTGTAGTGATTGTGCTTTGGGGGAATAATATGTACTTGAGGTTTTGTGTGTGTGTGTGTGTGTGTGTGTGTGTGTGTGTGTGTGTGTTTATGGTTCAGCATCTTTAATTTCTCCCTCAAGATAAATTTTGTGCTGTCAGGACTAAACTCTTGATAAATCATATTAGTGAGTATTCAGAGTAAATGAAATCAGGACCCTCCTCCCAAAATATTATATAGCTCATTTAGAGAAATAGCCAAAAACTAACTGTAATGTTCTACCTTCTAAATCCTTCTACGCTTGAGTGTTCTATTAAATCAAATTTGGGCATAGAAACTGCATGTACTTCAACCTTCTATTAGATATGTATGCCTTTGTTCCTTATACCCATCAATAGAGATTTTTTAAATATACAATTCAACCTGGGAAGAGGGGAACTTGTTTTTCAAACTACTAATTTAATGATAGGTATGATAGGTAGCATAGTAATAGCTTCAGCTACAACTTAATTGAGACAAGTACCATATTTTTTAATAGTAACTCCTTTTGAAACAAAGAAGTCAGTGTTTTGATTGCATGTACTATTTCAAATTCAGAAAGAATTGTAAAATGCTAACTAGTGTTTACTTCTATAGTGAAATTTCTCTGATCAGCTCAAATTCATATCATGTTGCCTTTATGATTATTCCCACCAGTTGTTCTACCCTTTATCAGAGGAGAGGGAACTGGTTTTCTCTTAGGAAGCATTCAATTGGAAGAATTTTATGAAGATTTCATCTCTATAGAAACCACACTTACATCTCTTTTCTTAATTTAAGGAAACGATGTAGTTGTGAGTTCCTCGGTTTCTTTCTTCTTTTGCCTTTGGTAATTGGTTTTCCCCTGCTGAAAGAATACCATTAAAAGAAGGCTAAGAGGACTCTTGAACAACTTAATTCCTACCTCCCATATTTATAATCTATGCCTATGTCTATAGTAGGTTGGTGTTTTGTACAGTTTTTTTTATTTTTAAAGAAACACCTTGACAAGAAGCCCTTTGCTAGCCTTCTAGAAAAACTTTATGTGTGGAGACCCTTGGAGGTTCAAAGGACCCCATGTCTTGCTCTGTCTCTTTTATTTCCAGAAGATCCTAAGTGCATTCAGTTCTCCATTTTCCAAGAAAAGGGTAATTATAGCGCCCCCCAAAGACATTCTTCTTTTTTTTACCATGGAGAATCTCTAGACTAATGCTTGTTACTGTCTGGTGAAGGTGACTCTCTCTAGATGAGTGGTCTCTCAAGACTTGCCAAAGACGCTGCTCCCAACATGATCTAAATCATCCTCCTACCACAAAGGAAGACTTAGAAATAGTTTTCTGATATTCACTTTTTTAAAATATACTTTTATTGGTGCATCGTAACCATATATCATATTGAGATTTAGTATGATAGAAACACACACGCATATAGAACCCAGTGCAACTTTCATTTACTAAATGCCCACAGATTGATTGTATGTGACACTAAGTACCAGTTCCTTTTTTTTTTGAACTCACCTCCATTTGGCTACTTCCTTCTCTATAACCCTGCACCTTATACACCTGCAGAGCAAAACATGTGGTTCAAAACAAACAAAACTGATAGTGATATAAGGCAGTTACAAAGGTGAATCATTGCCCACTGAGGTCTTCTTATTCTGATTGCATAGAAGTGGGTATTGTATGGATGTGTTGAACCAACAATTTTACATCCTTTTTTTCTAGTAAATGGTAGAGACTAGATGTCTATTGAATGGGTGAGAAACTAGGAATATTTTCATCCTTTGTTGACATAAGATTTTCCCTAGTTGATGTTCATGGTTTTCTCCTTCCTGTAGAAATTAATGAGGACTAGGGAGCAAGTGACACTCCATTTAGGAAAACCAGCTCTCACCAGGAAGCCCCGCCGGTACCTAGTTAAAATGAGATCCAGTAGAGCTGGGATCCAATTGCCCATTTTATATTTAGTTGCAAACCAGTGCTCTTAGTGTACTATGAAGATGCAGACTCACCCTCCTCCTCCTCCCTAGAATTTGCCAGAAACGAAACCATTCATTTTCAGATTCACTTATGGCTTGCTCATCTGTTGTCGTTGACAATTTCTCTATCTCCTCTCAGTGTTTTCTTGTCAGATTTGTAAGCAGCAACACAAAAGACAAGCCATAAAGTATGTAATTGGGAACTGCCCAATCTTGCCAGGTTTCCTTAGTATTCAGCAGAGTGATGGTCTCGTTCATACCATGGATAAACAATTAGAAGAGGAGGGATTGTGCCGTGACTTCTTATCTTCCTAGCCTTGCGTCTGAATCTGCACCAGCAGCTTTCAGAGACATTTAAAGGGCTCCCTCAGGCGGCCTGTGGGACGGTCTCCCTGGGCACATTTCCAGCTCTGCTGCCTTATTCTGTGACACGGTTTTGGCTAATTTGAAAACATCTGCTAGAGTAACTTCCCTGTTAATTCTACTACTGGTGAACATTTATGAGTTTTTGATAGGAGGATTGGCATTAACCCTCACTCCAACCTCACGATTCTACCCCTTCCCCGGAGGCCCTTTCTTTCTTGATTTCAATTTCAGTGGAAACTGGATGTGAACTCTATTTCTGGACCAGAAATTTCCCTGCTAGATATCACAGAGACTTCTTTACAAAACACACGCTGCAGATTCAGAGGAAAAATGGCATTTCGTTCTTGTCTCAGACTTTGCAAACAACTGTTCTTTGATATGGTTCGTCACACTATACGAGCAAGAAAGCAGGACTCCTTCAAAGCTATTTTCCTGTAGACATTAACCCCAGCAGGCAGGGTAACCTTCTCATTCTTTCAAAAGAGGATGTGTTTTCCCATTTAGAGTTGGAGACAGGCAGCAGGGGAATCATGAAGCAGTAACACATTTGGAAATTTATTGTGTGAACCCTAAAGGGCCGAGGCGATCCAGGCTAGGCTCACTTGATTCTACGGCTTTTAATAAGCAGGGTAAGAAGTCTTTCCCCCTCTCTCTGGAACACTGTTTTTTATATCATTGCTTCTTTCCCAGACCTCAACTGAAAAGTCATTTAATTAGTGAATCTCTCCAGTTGAATGCAGTTTCAGTGTTTTACACTTTTTTCACGGTCCTTGTATAGTAAATAAGGAGGGATTGTCTTGTGATGGTCTGATTGACTGCCTTCTCCACTGAACTGAGGTCAAGAACTAAATAGATCACATTCACGGAATGTCCACCGATGCCTAGCACAGCGCCTGGCACCTTATAAGTGGTTGGTGAACGCGGACTGAGAGAAGGAATGAATGGACAAGTGGGTGAATGCAGATCTGTATTCCAGCTGTTCAAGAACTATAAGCTTTTTTTTTTCTTTTTTTTAACGTGCTTTTATTGGTGCATTGGAGTCTTACATTGCAATGAATATCTATTTGATCTTAACATACATGCACACAGCTCTAAGTGCCCCCCGCCTCCCCCCACCCACATGAAGTACCAAGAATGATATTGGTATATTTTCACATGTACATAAGTCAAACAACAACAAATGTTGGCGAGGATGTGGGGAAACTGGGACTCTTCTACACTGTTGGTGGGATTGCAAGCTAGTTCAACCACTATGGAGGTCAGTGTGGAGATTCCTCAGAAAACTGGGAATGGACCCACCATATGACCCAGTTATACCACTACTGGGTATCAAACCAAAGGGATTGAAACCAGAAAACTACAGTAATATATGCATACCCATGTTCATAGCAGCACAATTCACAGTGGCCAAATCATGGAACCAACCTAGGTGTCCATCAACAGATGAGTGGATTACAAAATTGTGGGAAATACACATAATGGAATTCTACTCAGCAATAAAGAATCATTTGCAAGAAAGTGGAAGGATCTGGAGAACATTATGTTAAGCAAGATCAGTCAATCACAAAAAAATAAGGGACATATGTTTTCATTAATATGCGCAACCTAAGGAGTAGTAGGGTCACACAAGGGACTCTGGTTGATAATGGAAAACCCTCAGCGGAACAAGGGAAGTGGTACAAGGGAAGGGGGAGGGCAAGAAGGAAGGGAATTAATGGAATTACTATCATGAACTATAAGCTCTGATGATTGTGTTACATAGCTTCTGCATGGGCCTCTGTCTCAGTCAACATCCTCACTGCTATAATCCAAACCAACTGACCATACAACATAGTGGAAGGAAGATTTATTTACTCAGAGTTTTTTGGGGATTCTGGGTTCAGTCCATATGAAGCCAGTGTCTGTGCATCTCAGGGCATGGTGGCGGGAAGCAGAAAGAGGAGGAGAGCACGGCTCTACTCACATCACGGAGGCCGGAAGCAAGAGAGCAAGCAAGGGGATGAGGGATCATATATAATCCCCAAGGCCACACCCCCAGGGACCCATCTTCTCCACCCACACCCCACTGGCCTAGGTTACCACCCAGATAACTCTATTACAATGGATGTATCTACCGATGAGATTACAACCCTCATGACTTAACTATATCAATCCTGAGCTCTTCAGGAAACATTCCATATCTCACCATAACAGCCTCCTTGCAATCTCAAACTTTGCATTCTTTTTCCTTTTTTATATTAATCCTCATTTTCTCTGGGCTCACTTGGATAATATCTGATAGACACAGAGCTGAGCCCAGCATGGCCAAAATGCTGTGGTAATGCTCTATTTCCCCACGAGGGACCTACAGTTTGCTTGTGAACAGAGGGAAGATTCTGAAAGACAAGAAGGATTTAAAAAAATACCCAAGAGATGCGCACATATGTGAATGTCTTGCTTTGAATCTCACTGTGATGTACAATCATATTGCACCAATAAAATTCTAAAAAGTGAAAAAAATTAAAAATGTATACGATAAAAACCCTTGTTTCTTCCTATTGCTCCTCCCTCTTTCTCAAAGTAGGCATAGCTTCAGCTTAACCACTCCCTTTATCCAACCTCTTGGTCTTGGCATAAGCCCATTTCCTACCCTCACTTTGTAGAACTGAGCATTCTTTCCTGTGCCTCCACTGAATCTGAGCCCATTTCTACTTAGTTTCGTATTTCATTTTCTGGTTATGTGCCTGTCTACTTGCAGGGGACAATAACATCGAGGGATAACAGAGACTGTGGCTAGTATAGAGTCCACAGATGGAAGGAAGAAAACAAATTTTCACTGAGGACTGAAAGAATGAATCAGATCACGGGGATGAGAGGCAAATGGAGTGGGAGGGAGAGAAGTAGCGACAACTGAATTTCTTGCCTGAGGCTGATTTCTACACAGGCATATATGTGGGGTGGCTCTCATTTATAGGAGATACTTGGATCTAACATTTTAAAATGACATGGAGCCCAGCCTGTTGGTGCAGGCCTGTAATTCCAGCTACTTGGGAGGCTGAGGCAGGAGGATCACAGTTTTAAGGCCAGCCTGGGCAACTTAGTGAGACTCTGTCTCAAAAAAAAAAAAAGAAAAAAAAACTGAACTGGGGATATAGCTCAGTGGTAAAGCATCCCTAGGTTCAATCCCTAGTACCAAAAAAAAAAATAAGTGAATATGTAAAATGATACAGAATTACAGCCTTGTAGCTATTTCTATAACTTCTTTTTAAATACTAAATTCTGACCAGCTTGAAATGTATGTTATTCCATTCTCTGCTTTGGGATCCTTGAGTGATGTGGGAGATAGGCCAGCGTCATGGATACACTAACCTCCCAGCTCCAGATGCCAGGCCCAGTGCTCAGCTTCAAGTGTCTATGAGGAAAGGGGTAACTCAATGTGGGCGTGGTCTGTTTGTATAAACTATGATGTGAGCCAGGCATGTTGCTGCACGCCTGTAATCTCAGTAGTTGGGAGGCTGAGGCAGGAGGATTGTGGGTTTCAGACCAGCTCCTGCAACTTAGTGAGACCCAGTTTCAAAATTGAAAAATAGAATAAGGTTGGGGGTGTAGCTCAGAGGTAGAATGCCCCTGGGTTCAATCTCCAGCAAAACAAAACAAAACAATTTTGTGAAATAATTTCTCTAGATTTACATGTCTTTTATGAATAGCAAAATGTTTTGCTTTGATAAGAATCCTAAGGGTTCTAGATGATAACGATCAGATATTTGGTATGTATATAGTCTTTCTAAGTATGAGCAAACAAAAAATATATCTCCCAGGAATTCATTACTGGGGAAGGATAGCTCAAATCATTGGGCAGTTTAAAATATAGTCAAAGGGATAAGATTAAAATGTAGGAAATAATTAGTAATAATGTGTTACAGAATAAAACCAAGTGCTCAAGTATAAAGGGCCGATCATACTTATTTTGGACTTTTCTGGAAGGATGGGGCTCAACAAAGAATGACACCATTATGGGATGCTTCCTAAAGAGGAAGGGCTTCTGCTGCATCTTCATGGGTTGGTGAGAATTAAGTAGGAAGAAGGGATGGCTTTCAGATAAAGCATTTACGAGGACGTGGCGATGCCGGTGACCATGGCGTGTCTGTCCTCTGGGAGGTGGCCCTCCCGCTCTCCTGCTGCATTTGCATTGCACCTGGAGATGAACTGATCAAGGAGGATGGAAACACATTAGAAAGGACTTTAGTAGCTATGCATGAATGTTGAATTTATAGGAGCTACTCAGCGATTTTGTAGGCAGTGACACGAGAAAGTAGTCTCTTGGACACATGGAGGTAGATGAGGCTCACACCAGACTGACAGAGGCTTTTGCTCTAAGTGAGGCATAAATGTAAATAGTTCAGAAATAGGTCTATGGATGTAGAAATGGGATTTTTTTAAAAAAATTTCAAGTAATATTTGAATATTTATTTTCTCTTTTATCCTATACCTATGTCACATGCTACTTTTTTTCAGTCCTAGGGATTAAACCCAGGGCCATTCTACCTCTGAGCTGCACCCCCAACTCTTTTCATTTTTGTTTGTTTTGTTTTGAAACAGGGTCTCACTAGGTTGCTGAGGCTGGCCTCAAACCCGCAATTCTCCTGTCTCAGCCTCCCAAGTACTGGGATTTCAGGCATGTGCCACCACACCCAGATGTCACATGCTATTTAAAAATTTTTATTATTAATTAAAATTATTGTGAAATATTTCAGTGGCATAAAAAATTAAACAATATTATAAGAAACACCTCTGTACCTACCACCCAGATTATGAAACATCATTACACATACTGTTGATACTTCTAATGTACTCTCTCTATAGACATATCTTCTCTCACAGGTACTTTCTACACTGAATTATGCATTTGTCATTCCTATGCATTTCTGTATTTAATCTATTTATGTATGTATGTGTACCTAAGCAGTAGAGTCTCATTTGGGGGTTTTTAGACTATTTAGAAATAGTACCAGCCGGGCGTGGTGGCGCACGCTTGTAATCCCAGTACTTGGGAGGCTGAGACCGGAGGATCCAGGTTCGCGGCCAGCATCAGCTACTTAGTGAGGCCCTCCACAACTTAGTGAGACTCTGTTTCAAAATAAAGGATAAAAAATAGGGCTGGGGATGTAACTTGAAGGTAGAATGCCCCTGGGTTGGTTCAATCCCCAGTACCGCAAAAAAAAAAAAAAAAGGAAATAGTACCATGTTCTTTGTGTTCTTATTTGCCCTACTTTAATTGCTCAGAATTTAATGATGTGCATATCCTACTTATTTATTTTTATGGCCACATGGGATTCCATTCTATACCGATATCATGATTGATGCACCAGTCTTCTGTTGATGGACATTTAAGCCCTTTGTTTTCAAACAAGGCTGTTGTAAACACGCACATGCACATCCTTTAGAATATCTCCTTAGAAATGGAATTGCAGGAGGGTGGTATTTGAGCCTTCATACTTAAGCAGATAATGTCAAATTACCAAATAGGTTGTACCTATTTATATTTCCACCCGAAATCTATATGAGCTCTTTTTGTTCAACAACCTTGCCAATACTTGGCGATACATTTTATATTTTGCCAACCTTATGGATTCAAGATAATATCTCCTTGTAATTTTAATTTGTGTTCCCTGAGTACTAGTAATGTTGACCATTTTTCCGTCTCTTGTACTAACATTCTGGTTTCTGTGGATTGCTTATTCATACATGCTGTCTGCTTCCCTGCTGCTTTTTAAAACTTGTTTATTTGTAAGAGTTATTTATATATTCTGGATCCCAGAATTTTTTCTATAATGCACTTCAATGATCTTCATCCAGTTGGTGGCTTGTCTTTTCATTTTCAGATGTCTTTGGAGAAAAAATAAAGTGTTTAAATTTTAAAGTAGATGTACTTTGATTTTTCTCTTTATGACAAAGATTTCATGCTTAAAAAATCTTTTCTAATTCTGAAGTGACAATGATATCCTTTTGTATCTCATAAGCCGTTTTATAGTTGTATTTTCACACTGCATTCAAATGTTTATTGTATCCATGGTTATTTTATTTATTTATTTATTTATTTATTTATTTATTTATTTATTGCAGTACTGGGGATTGAACCCAGGGGCATTCTACCTTCAAGTTACATCCCCAGACCTATTTTTCATTCTTTATTTTGAAACAGGGTCTCACTAAATTGCGGAGGGCCTCACTAAGTAGCTGAGGCTGGCCATGAACCTATGACCCTCCTGTCTCAGCCTCCCAAGTACTGGGGATTACAAGCATGCCTGGCTCCGTGGTTATTTTATAAAGCCTTTAATTGAATCCCAAGTTTGGGCAAAATACATATCTTCTGGTGGTCTTAATTGCCTCCTCATTGAATTAGAGTGGGAGTTGGTTGTATTGTGTGAATTCTGCTGGGGTGGGGGCTCACTCTAAAAGTTCATCCTGTGATGCCTGCAATGCACAGAGGCCTCTTAATGGGATTTCTTGCCTACAGGCTCTCCTTCTTCCCATTAAACTTGCATCAAGATTTACTTTTCTAAAGGGCTGTCAGAGTCATGAGACTTTACATTTGTCCCTCAGATCCCACAGGGTAGCCATCACATTCACGCCACTCCCCTGCCTTCCTCCGCCCCGAGCATGTCCCTGGACTATGGCGGGCCCTCAGATGTGCCACAGGGACACGCACATGAACACACACTGGTTTCCACTGTAACCCTCCCTCCCTTCCTTCTTTCCTTCCTTCCTTCCTTCCTTCCTTCCTTCCTTCCTTTCCTTTCTTGCTTTATTTTTATACTGAGAATTAAACCCAGAGGCATCCTACCTCCAAGCTACACCCCAGCTCTTTATTTTTTGTTTTGAAACAGGGTCTCAGTAGGTTGCTGTGAGTCTGGCTAAATTGCTGAGGCTGGCCTTGAACCTGTGATCCTCCTTTCTCAGCTTCCCAAGTACTGGGATTAAAGGCATGCGCCACCACGCCAGGCTGCATTTCTTAGTCCTTTACATCAAACTTCTTCCCTACAGTGACCACCCTGCTGCCCCGAACTGTGCTCGGTGGCCCTTCTGTCTTGTTTGTTTCGTTTCTCTTTGTGTATTTAAATTCTATTTGATGCAGTATTTACAGTGGCTCCTTCTAGAGGCTGGGGCAAGGGGAGTCAGGGACTCTCTCTCCCTTCACGTCTAATATCTACTTTGGTTGCATTACCATGAGTGAGGATTTCTTTTAAAATAATTCTTTAAAAGCCCAGCCCAATTTCCCTCTCATCGGAAGCATTTTATGACTCTTCTAGCTGAGAGTAAACTCTTCTCTGAATTCCATTTGTATTTATCTGGGTCATTTATTTTATGATTTACATATGTGAATACTCCTAGATTTTTAAGTTCCTTTCAGTGATAAATTAGCTTATGTGTTCCTGCGTGTCTCACAGGCCTAAGCCCAGTAGCTGACAGAGTGGTTTTCAATGGGTAGCAGCTGCTTTCTTGATGATTGGTAATTAGTTACTGGAGATGGCATAGAATGAGTAGAGATTGGAGTGTGAGGATATTGGGAATAATGACATTACTGGCAAATGTAAGGATTTGAGATTGGGAGCTGGGTCATAGTAACTGAGCTGTATTTTGGGTATGTGGATGTACCATAAAAGCAACTTGGAAAATATTAAACCTGGATTTATGAAATGATAAAATTTGAGCTGTTCTTTAGGGGGTTATGAGCTACAAGGTGGTCAGCATATTTACCATACTAGCAAGTGTTGCTGTGTCCCAGATAGTAAATGCTGCCTCCCTCTCTAATCCTGTTTCTGCTGTCCCCGATCCATTTAACTCGCTAAATGACTTTGGGCAAGTTAATTTTGCTGAGCCTCGTTTTCTCATCTGAAAAATGAGGATAATTAAAATTGCATTTCAAAGTTTTTGAAAGACTTAAACAAGCCAACCTGTGTAAAGTATCTAGTTCAAAGTTGGGCCCACAGTGAGCAATTAAAACATGGTCTTATTAAAAGTGTACTATATCTGTAAGAACTACTCTGCCAACCACCTTTTACATCAAAGTAGTACCAAGTAAAGAATTTAAAAATGACTTCTCTCGTTGTGAGGCATTTTTCTTCTCTCAAGAAATCCCTACATCATATTATCTCATGTTCCTTTATTATCCGATGCAGTGATAGCAATTTGCTGAACTGGTTTAATAATAGCTAGTATTTGTTGGGCCCTGGTCTTTGTACTCAGGCAGGATGCAGCTTTCAGAATTGCCTGCAGGTCGTGTGTGTGCATCGACAGGAGCTAGAGGCCCACAGCTTCCATATTCCAGCCCCATCTGACATGGTACCATCTGCTATAAGAAGATTGCAAAGGAAATCAAAGTCGTGGCTTTCTCCCCGAGGAAGATTTAGGTGGGTTGATGAGAAGATATTCATATGAAACAATTCGCTGCTTCTACAGCAAACATCCAGAGTGTAACTTTTCACTTACTCTGGTTAGAATGCGTTTTTTTTTCTGGAGGCTAAGACAGGAGGATCACAGGTTCAAGGACAGCCTCAGCAAGTAGCAAGACTCTTAGCAAACTAAGGAGACCCTGTTTCAAAATAAAAAGTAAAAGGAGCTGGGGGTATAGCTCAGAGGTAGAATGCCCCTGGGTTCCATCTCCAGTACCAAAAATAAAACAAAACAAAAAAACACACGTTTCCTAAGGTCGGATGGGATATGGAAAAAATGGAGAGACCGGCAGAAGGAGGCAGTTATGCCTTGACCCACATAGAGGAGCTGGTCCCTAGCGGGACGGCGTTGGTCCCTTAGAGGGAGCCCTGTGTTCCGGGTTAGTTGCACATGAGCAGGTGAAGCGCCCTTTCTTCTGTTGTCTGTCTCTCTTCTGCCGTAGGGAATCTTCTATCCATGTCACGTGTAGTCAGTCAGCTCTGTTTCTCTCCTTAGGAAAAGAACTTAGCAGCTAAAAGCATACACCACACAGAATGAGAACAGGTGAGAAAAAGTCCATTGGTTTTTCATTAAAGTAAAGAGTTCTGGGCAGTTTTATCTAGATTTTTTTGAGGTTTGTTGCTTTCATTACTATACTAACCCAATAAGTCCTGTCTTTGTGATTTAAATTTAAACCTCATAGGATGCAAAACAAAATACTCTTTCTCATGTCTTCATTGCTTCAGTGATCTATTTTGGGCAGAAATATTGGCATGCATAAAGTGGCTCAAGTTGTTCCATAGAGAGTTGATAAATGTACAATGAGTACATTATTTTATTATTTACATTTATTATTTATTTACATGATTTTATTATTTTAGTTATTTATTGTTATGGTACTAGGGATGGACTCAGGGGCATTCTACCTCTGAACTATATCCCCAGCCCCCTTTTTTATTTTTTATTTTGAAATAGGGTCTTGCTAAGTTGCTGAGGCTGGCCTCGAACCTGCATCCCAAGTACTGGGATTACAGACATGTGCTACCACGCCCAGCTTTGAGTGCATTTTTTTTTTTTTTTGCGGTACCGGGGATTGAACCCAGGGGTGTTCTACCTCCGCGCTACACCCCCGGCCCTATATTTTATACTTTATTTTGAAACCGGGTCTCACAAAGTTGCGGAGGGCCTCACTAAGTAGAGAGAGAGAGAGACAGGGAGAGAGAGAGGGAGAGAGAGAGAGAGAGAGAGAG
>PVJS01016092.1:0-15988 GCA_004027185.1 Glis glis
CCTCTCTCTCTCTCTACCTAGTGAGGCCCTCTGCAACTTCATGAGACCCGGTTTCAAAAATAAAGCATAAAAAAATAGGGCCGGGGGCGTAGCGCGGAGGTAGAACGCCCCCGCGTTCAATCCCCGGTACCGCAAAAAAAAAAAAAAGTATTTTCATTTTCCAGATCACAATGTATAATTAACATATGACATATGGGCACAGGTTGCTTTCTAAAAAAATATCTAGGGTGTGTGTATGTGTGTCACACTTTGCAGTAGAGCATATATATATATATATATATATATATATATATATATATAAACAATAGCACCTAAAAACAGAGCTAAAAGCACAGCAAAGTTTGAGGTAAATGTCCCCACGGAAAGACCATTAACAAATTTATGACTCAGAGTCTGGCTTAGACTTAAATTTAAGCCTTTTTTTTGTTGTTGCACTAGGAATGGAACCCAGGGGCATTCTACCTCTGAGCTATACCCCAAGCCCTATTTTATTCTTTTATTTTGAAACAGGGTCTCACTAAGTTGAGGAGGGCCTCACTAAGTTGCTGAGGCTGGCTGTGAACCTGCGATCCTCCAGTCTCAGCCTCCTAAGTACTGGGAAAACATTTAAAATTTTAAGTGTTATGTGTTTTAGTACTCATTTATGTGTAGATTCAGTGGCACGTTTTTCATTGAAAGCAATGATGTAAAACACTTCATCAAATTGACTTAAGTTAAAAGAATATGTCTATTTAAAGAGAAATAGTACAAGGTGATATATGTGGCAGAAGTTGGGAAAGTTAATGCGTGATTTACTGACTTTTGGACATTGGCTTATCGGTAACCAATATAAATTTTGCTGGCTTGTAGTCTGTAATTTCCTTTTGTTGTTAAATAAAAACTTCATATCTACTCATAATGTATATTATAGTCCTGGCTCTTAAGAATCACGTATTTAAGACATGGAGTTATTTGCATCCTTGGTACCTGTCTTCAAAGTCAATTAAGCAGAAAAATAAGTCACTTTAATTGGTTGACTCATGCTCAGTTAAAAATAAGAAACTATATGTTAAATGTTATTTTATTGAGGAGGTTTCTAGGATTTCCTGGCAAGGGTAGGGCAATTTTATAAAAGTGATTCACGTACCACTCACTAAAATGGTTTGGTACACTAAGCACTATTTATGCAAATGGATTTTGTCAAATTATATCAATCAAAAGTTTAGGAAAATATTTCCCATTGGATTTATATATAGTAATAGCTAGTGAGAAGAGTAGACAGTATATATACATCTGTTTCCCTTTAGAAGCAGAAAAAGAAAAATCAGAATATTTAGAAGATGCTTTAAAATTAGTTTTATTCAGAAGATAGTTTTAGAAATATTAGAGTATCTAGTGATACATTTTTGAGCATTAAATACAGATCTTATTTTTAGAAAAAAGGACACATTTAACATTTTATAACTGATTAAGTTATTTCTCATTTAAAAGACAAATTTGTACACATTTGTACAAAATACGGTGATAGAAAAGTAGAAAGTTCCCCCTTCTCCCTCTGATCCTCCCCCCGTCCTATTCCTCAGAGACAACTACTCTTAACTGTCTGAAGTCACCTAATTTTTAAAATAAAATGTGAAGGCACTTAGGAACTTGGAAGAGTCCTTTTATCCAGTTTTTTTTTGGGTCAAATCTGTGTTTGACTTCTACCTCCATCATAAAGCAGCAATGCAAGTTTGGAAAGGCGAGCAAACCTTTCTGAGCTCTAGATTCCCTGATAACAAGTTGTAGGAAATGTACTTTCCTTCTGAGCTTTAATCAGGCCTAGTCTCTCTTGCTTTCTCTCTCTCTCTAATAAGGAGACATGTCTGAGAAGACCTGGCATGGGAATACACACCATATTTTCTTCTGGAAAAAATGGGACTTCGTATTTTAATGACCCAGCATACATTCATTCAGCAATGCCCTGCATATCAGGAAAACATTTTCCCACTTTCCCTAGTACCTACCTTCAGGTTGTAGAAGGTCAACCTGTAACAGATGCCCCGGGAATCTTCCTGGAATTTAGAGACCTCTGTTGGGTTTCACTTTGCACTTATTAATAATTTAGCACCGGGATAAAAATAAAAACAAAGGCTCTCATCTTACAGTGTGAGAACATGGGTCATGTGTGCTAAGTCATGCAGGTAAGATGAGGAGCAAGCCCTGTGGGGTAGCCAGCCTAAAGAAGTGTTTCATGTGGGCCAGCAACTTCCTCCCACCTCAAAATTAAAGGAAATTAATGTAATTGCTCCTGAGGAGGGAAATGTATTTTTGCTTTTCAGAGGTTGTGGAATAAGCTTTAATTATCGAATCCAAACACAGAAGCTTCCTATAAGCAGCTTTCTCTTTTAGCAGCCTCGTCAACTTTCAAACCCGGCAATATCTTTAGGTCTGAGAAAGCAACTCTGTTACATAACTTACCTATTAGGTGCAGTAAAATGATGTAACATTGGTTACTGCAAATGGTTTTTAAAGCTAGGGTTGATTTAAATGGGTTTTGTAGTTATTTAAGTCGCAATGGAGTGATTCTCTATTTGTCTAGCTCGGGACTTTAGTGCTATTTCTGCTTCATAACCAGCTCCCTTAGGTTGGTTGGTATGTGCTTTTTCAGACCTTCACTATTTGTCAAATGAATATGGGGACTTTTTTTTTTTGGTGGTGCTAGGGATTGAACCCAGGGGCATTCTACCTTCGAGCTATACCCTCAGACCAATTTTTTGTTTTTTATTTGGAAACAGGGTCTCACTAAGTGGCTGAGAACCTTGCTAAGTTGCTGAGGCTGGCCATGAACTTGCGATCCTCCTGTCTTAGCCTCCTAAGTTCTGAGATTATAGGCATGCGCTACCATGCCCTGCTTTGTTTTTAAAGTTAGACGTACTTTTTGTACATTTTTTTTTTTTGGTACTGGGGATTGAACCCAGAGGCTTTCTACCTCCAAGCTATACCTGCAGCCCCACCCCACCCCCTTTAAAATTTTTTTAGATGAAAAGGACCTATGCCCTCGGCCCAGAATTAAAATACTAAATTGCACTTGGAATGAAGCCAAACTCTCCTGTGGTTTATATGGCTCTCCACATTCTAGTCACTCCCTGCTTTTCCCACCCTCCTCTCCCCCTCCACACACCCACCTCCTCTCTTTGCAGCTCAGAAGTTCTTTCTACCTCAAAGACCCTTGTCATTTCCACTGCCTGGAAAGCCCTCTTTCCCGTCTGTCAGCTCCTCCTGGGTCCCCTTTTATATCTCACCCTAGAAGTCACCCAGAGGCCCCTCCCTGACATATCTCAATAGCCCCTTTCTATTCTCTTTTATGGACCCTGCTTCTTTCTTTTTTAGCACTCAGACTATATTTACTTTTTGTTAATTTTTGTCTTTGCTCCACAGTATTGTAAATTCAATCGAGGCACCAACAACTGATTCAGTGCCTATGGTTTGCGATATGGGCAATAGGTTGATGGAATGAAAGTTGTTTACTAGTGTTAAGAGCTCCTTTATGTTTGTTTCTTGTTTAAGATTCATTTATCTTGCTGGGCTGAGGGATTTAAGCATCCCTGTTATCAAGAGCCAAGCCACTAAGTTTTCCAGCCCTCTTCCCCACACACTTCCTTCTCTACTTCATTGTGATTTTATGGAGCATTTAGAGAGCAACACTGGCTGTCCTCAGAGCAGACAATGCAGTAGACACCCCATGGGCTCTGTGCTCACTGTGAGATGCCTTTCAAAACTCGTTACACACTGAATTGACTTATGGCAGATCTTCCATGAAGGAAAGGAGGCCCGTATTGGTTTTGGTGAGCATGCAGTATAGCAGTAGAAGGATGATTGTCACTGCCACTGTGTGCCCTGGTGACCAGCCTGAGCTGGCCTCCAGAATCTGCCTTCTGAGCCAGGCATGGTGATGCACACCTCTAGTCCCCATACTTGGGAGACTGAGGCAAGTTCGAGGCCAACCTCAGCAATTTAGCAAGATTCTGTTTCAAAATAAAAAGGGCTGGGGGTATAGTTTGGGGTCAGTACCAAACCAAAAAAGGAATCTGCTTTGTCTCTAAGCTCTTACCCATCTTTAAGCCAAAGGCTGCTGCTCCAGCTTCAGGCTGAAAAGGAAATTTTGGGATCTTGGTTGCTCTCTAAAGATCAACATTATCACCATAACAGTTATCACTGCCATGGAAGAAGTGAAATGCAAATTTGGTAAGTAATTGAATTGGTTTTGTGTCGTTCTTTGGTTGTGTTCTAAATATTACTGTTTATCTGTCTTAGGTAATCTATTTAAAGAAGACACCTGAAGAAGCCTACCGGGCACTCCTCTCTGGCTCAAACCCCCCTTATCTTCCATTCAGGTATAACTGCTCCTGAGTCTTGGGCTGTAAGCTTGGCTAGAGAGCCCACTGCTTTAGAGTTGAGTTAGGGTGTTTTTAAATTATCTTAAGACTGACCAGGATGTTATATGGAATGAAATGAGATGGTTGTTTTTTCTCCCTTCCAAGGTCAGATGGTATTTTATTATTTCTTTTTGCCTCCTAGCTAGTAAGAATAAAATGACTTTCTTGTTTTAGGAGTTTATTTATTGTCAAATCCTTTCGATATCCTGACAGTTTACTTGAAAGACAAAGAGTGCCTGATTTATGAGCTAATAACCATGTCAGGATTTGCTAGATTTCAATAATCTGCATCATTCAACCATCACTCTTTCATTCTGTAAGCATTGGTTAAGCTCTGACTGCATGCCAGTGCTGGGGATATAGAATAAGACCCTTTGGGTACTTCTAGAAGCACAGGTTTAGTGGGACCCCAAGTCCCCTGTTTAGGCTTATATCCTCAAGAAGCTCGTCTCTCATTACAGTGTTGGAAAATAATGTTATATAAGTAGTCCCTGAAGAAGATCTTTTAAATTTGGGGGATAAATGAGCTTGCTTAAAAAGTAAAAGGGGGTTGGTGGTGTAGCTCAGCCATAGAGCACTTGCATGGTATGTGTGAGGCCCTGGGTTCAATCTCTAGCACTGCAAAAAAAAAAGGAACATACATCAGAACTCCCACAGCTGGGTTGGTGGTGTAGTTCAGTGGTAGATAGAGTATTTGCCTAGCATGCAAGATGCAAGGCCCTGGGTTAAATCTTCAGCACTGAAAAATTACCCAAAGTTAAACTAAGCCAAACAAAAAACCCCTCTTACAACAGTAATCTGATAGAATTGTGAATTATTCCACTATTTTTGCCTGCCTATGTTTCTAAATCTACAAACATGCATACTGTTTGTTATTGTTACTGTTAGCATAATTACCAACTGCAAAAAGAGAAAGGAATGGGGCCCCTGAAGAGGGCTGTCTCTCCTGTGGCTTCCCATTTCACTGTCAACTCAGAGGGCGGCTTCATTGTGGATACTGAGAAGCGTTCTTAGGAAAACCTCTGCAAGAATGAATTGAGATACAATCCTTCAAGAGCCAAGAGATTACCACCTCAGTTTTTGAGACCATAGGGGAGTCACAGGAGGGACACAGGTGGGTGGGCAGCAGGGAGGAGGGCTGGGGGGAGGCCACAGGAGGGTCAGACCTGCGAGGAACCCATCCTCACACCATCAGCAGCTCAAGCCATTAGCCTCTGAAAGGCAGGTTCAGAGTGACAGATGATGATGGAGTGTGAAGGAAAGTAAAGCCTTTTCCCTTTCACTTCTACTGGCTCCTGTAATTTGAAAGCTCTTTGTAAAATGCAATTCTATTTTGTCAGAAAAGGGAATAATGATAAGATTAACAGTCCTACTTCAATTTTAAGCAAAGTGGTTAAGAGCATGTGCTTTGGAGGCAGAGGCACTGGGTTTGAAGCCTCATTTTGCTTCTTTCTATTTACAGTAGAAGTAAGTAACTTGTGCAAATTATTTTCCTTATTTTCCTTGAAGCTGTTTCTTTATCTGTAAAGTGGTTACAGGATTATTCTAGGATTCAGTGAGGTAACACATATATCCCTGTGCCTGGTATAAGACATGGTTTTTGATTTTCTCCTTGTTGTTAGTACTATTATATATCAATAATAGTAATATATATCATTAATATCATAATGAGAAATAAGGATTATCCATAATAAATATGAATAGGAGGTATTTTTTAACAACCTCACATTTTAGTAGGGGCAGGAGCTGTGGGCACAAAATGAACTGTAAAAAAAAACCTAGATTGTACAAAAATAGAAGAAAAGGTGAATTCTGACTGAATTGGGGAAGTCCTACACTCAGTTAAACTGAGCTTTAAAGGTGGATAAGGGTTTGGCAGATAGGGAAGGAAGGAGGGACTGTAGACACAGGTGTGGGCTATGGAAAGCCCTGGAGGCCTGTGTTGTGTCTGAGACAACTGGAGGCTTCCACTGTGAGAGTTATCAAAGCACTTTCCCTGCTGATAGTGAGGGCCCAGTCAGTTTGCTTTGCAGGGTGTTTTTTTTTTTTGTTATTGTTGTTATTTTGAAACTGTACATGCACTTGGAAATTATACTGCTGTAACACTTATAAAACTGTAAAGCCACATAATAAGCCCAATAAACAATGTAGCTATTTAGAAATTTTTAAGTGGAGCTGAGCATGATGGCATACTTCTGTAATCCCAGTACTTGGGAAGCTGAGACAGGAGGATTGTAGGTTCGAGGCTAGCCTCAGTAACTTAGTAAGGCCCTCAGTAATGTAGCAACACCCTGTTTAAAAATGAAATGAAATAAAATAAAATGGGCTAGGGGTGTAGCTTGGAGGTAGAATGCTCTTGGGTTCAATCCCCAGCAACCCCCCCAAATATATATGTTTTTAAGTTGAATATATATATATTAGTTTTTGTGTTTGTGGCAGCCAATCAGAAGTCAAATGAGATATATTTCCATTTCACTAGTCAGATGAACCTTGGCATCCTTAATAGTCATTTTAGATGAATATATTGGAGGAGGGACTAAGTTCTTACTTTAAGCATAATTTTAGCTTTTTTTGTGCTAGGTCATTTGTTCCTTGAGAATTTTGGAATAATTAATAAGACCAGAATGGAAAATATATTGTAAGAAAGTTATTACTACTTAACAGGATCATAATGATGACAATTATAGCCTATTTTTCCAAATGGTTTTATTTAAATATTTGAAAACATAAATACATAGTTCATATTAAAAATAAATTTTTTCTTGTGGTAGTAAAGTTTGAACCCAGGGTCATTCTACCTCTGAACTACACTGCCTGTCCTGTTTTATTTTGAAACAGGGTCTCACTAGGGTTGGCCTCAAGCCTGTGATCCTCCTGTCTCAGCCTCCCAACTACTGGGATTACAGGCGTGTGCCACCAAGCCTGGCTCATAGTTCAGAAATTTAAAAAATACATAGGAAATATAAAGCGAAAATTCTCCCTCCTATCCTTGACCCTCATATGTCTGATCTTTCCCAGATAACTTCTGGTATTAGTTTATTTTATGTCCTTCTAGAGTTTCTTTATGTACATATAAATATTGGCATTTTTATTTTTCCCATTTTTATCACAGAATATAGTATACTACATATATTATTGTTCACCTTATTTTGTTTGTTAACTCATCTTGGATACCTTTTTGTATCAGTATATAGGGAGCTTTCTTCTGTATTCATTCCTCATTATTTTTTCTTCCTTGTTCTTATTGCTGTATAATGTGCAAGAATGCACTTACCCAGTTTCTTACAGGTAGACATGTTGGTCACTCCCTATCATTTATGTGTAGCCCCCCACCTTTTTTATGGAACTGGGGATTGAACCCAGGGTCATTCTACCTCTGAGCTACACTCCCAGCCCTATTTTATTTTTTTTAATTTTGAGACAGGGTCTCGCTAAGTGGCTGATGGTCTGGCTAATTTGCTGAGGCTGGCCTCAAACCTGTGATCCTCCTGTCTTAGCCTCCCAAGTACTGGGATTACAGGTGTGTGCCACCATGCTCGGCCTAGGTGTAGCTTTTTAATTCACATGGTCTCAAATGTATTTTATTTATTTATTTATTTATTTATTTATTTAATTTATTTAGTGGTACTAGGAATTGAACCCAGGGGTATTACCTCTGAGCTACACCCCAGGCCTATTTTTTATCTTGAAACAGGGTCTCACTAAGTTGCAGAGGGCCTCCCTAGGTTGCTGAGGCTGGCCATGAACCTGTAATCCTCCTGTCTCAGCTTCCCAAGTACTGGGATTACAAGCGTGTGCACCACCACACCTGTCTCAATCCCCTGGCTCAAATGTATTTTATATATTTATTTATTATTATTATTATTTTTGTTGATGGTACTGGGAATGGAACTCAGGGGCCTTCTACTTCTGGGCTATACCCCCAGCCCTATTTTTATTTATTTTTTATTTGAAAATAGGATCTCACTGAGTTTCAGAGGGCCCCACTAAGTAGCTGAGGCTGGCCGTGAACTTGCAATCATCCTGTCTCAGCCTCCCAAGTACTGGAATTACAGGCGTGGGCCACCACACCCGGCTTTCTAATGTATTTTAAAAGTAAGAAGCTGAGAAAATACTTTAGAGAATATTACTGCATTATTGTTAGACAAATCTATTAAAGAGAATGAATGCTTAATACAAATAAGAGGCATTTGTTGCTTGTGTGGGCACACATTTCCTCCTGTAAGTCTGACCTTGAATGCAACTCTAAGTTGTGTCTTCCTGATAACTCAGGACACCGAGGGTTGTATTTCAATTAAGCTGCATCTCTGAATCCAAATTCTTCATAAAACCATGCATTCGAAGCATAAAAGGCCACAAAGGAATGCATTTATAATTTAGTGAAGAATTTAGTTGAAAGGATACTACTTGTTTTCAGGCATTGGACTAGGGAAGACTTTTGAAGGCATATGGTATGTTCAGGTGGACTCTTCACTGATGCCTGTATTGCTATTTGTGTACACACACACATACACACACACACACATTTTGGACTGGGGATTGAACCCAGAGGCATTCTACCTCTGTGCTAACCCCCCAACTCTTTTTTTTATATATTTTTTGAAACAGGGTCTCACTAGGTTGCTGAGGATCTCACTAAGTTGCTGAGGCTGGCCTTTGATCCTCTTGTCTCAGCCTCCCAAGAACTGGTATTACAGGTGTGCACCACCACACCCAGGTCCATTTGTGCTATATATTTTAGAGTCTTTCTGATAAAGGAGTTTTATGGCTACCATGAATTTAAAGAATGTTGTTCTTCAAGATTTATTCATTTAGCAAACATTTATTTGAGCAGTCACATCTCTAAAGCCTTTCCCATTTTTCTGGAGAAACTTGGTAGGTCCTTTGCCTGTAATTCCCGATTACGTTTTATGTATCACAGTGCTACATACACCATTAAAGCAGATGTCTTGTGTTATAATTATTTGTTTGTATAGATGACTTCTCTCCAGGCCTGGAATTGGTTTTTTTTCCATTTGTGTCCCAAGGGAAGAAGTACATGGCTTTAGTGCTTTTTGCTATGTCAGTCACCATGATAGTCCTGTGGGTCTAAAGATGATTAGGACAAATTGATACCTACTACAGGGGAGCTAGTGTCTAGTTTATATAAACTTACAGGTATATAAAGCAATACAGTGCTTTATTAGTGTTAGGAGATATGTGTTATGGGAATACTAAGGAAGAAGGTATAATTGAAGTTGGGGGTGGAGGAGATGCTAGGGGTAGGTACCACAGAGTGCTTTCCATGAAAACTGTAGCATAACAATTTGCTGATTTTAGGTGTTGTAACTTTTCACTCATATGGCATAGTTTCTTTTTTAATAATGTTACATTAGGCACAATACTAAATAATTGTTTGTAGTATAGGTGCATTATAATCAGGAAGATGATCTGGTTTTTTCTATTTGGATTTATATTTAAATTTTAAAAATTATAATTTTCTATTAGTTTAGTTAAAAATTCACTAAAAATGAGACAATTAAAAAAAGATTTGTGTAGTTTTACTGCTTTTTTTCCCCTTTTTTGGTACTGGGGACTGAACCTAAGGGCATTCTACCTCTGAGCTACATCCCCAGCCCCCGTCTCCTGTTTTTTTTTTTCTATGATACTGGGGATTGAGCTCTGAGCTACATCTCCAGGCCTGTTTTATTTTTATTTTGAAACAGGGTCTCACAAAGTTGATGAGAGTCTCACTGCTTGCTGAGGCTGTCCTCGAACCTGCGATCCTCCTGTTTCAGCCTCCCAAGTACTGGGATTACAAGCATGCGCCACCACGCCTGGCGTCCCACCTCCCCCCACTTTTAAAATTTTGAAATAGAGTCTCCCAAGTTGCTGAAGATCTCACTAAGTTGCTGAGGCTGGCCTCAAACCTGTGATCCTCCTGTCTAAGCCTCCCAAATACTGGGATTACAGGTGTGCACCACCAGACCTGGCTCTTGCTTATTCTTGATTAAGTGTAGTTGACTGGAGTGACAGTTGAGTTTCTGGTTCAGAAGAGTTGTGATGTCACTGTGAGTCAGTCTTAGGGTATCCCATTGAATTGTAAGGTATTTGTGTCTAACCAGCTTTTCACTTACTACTAAGAATAGCCAATATGTTTATCAAGAGTGACTAGCTGGAAACTAGAGGAAGAGGTTATTTTCCATCTCCTTAATGCTTTGAGTCCATCCGTCCTCAGCTGTTGGCTTGGCAGCTGGCCTTCAAGGGAACAAAGGGCCTTTCAGTCCTGGGGGAGTCAGCAGAGTTTAATTGGCATGCCTGGAGGCAGTCTTTTTGGGGTACTCTCCCTGTTGGTGTACTAGCAAATTTAGGGTACACTATTGCCCAAACATTCTATAAAGTTGTATTAATTGTCTCTTATTGAAAGTACCACAGGACCACTGGCCTTTTATGCAGTCCCCAGATTGTTTTAATGGCAGTGGTTTTCCAGTCTGTGTTTTAGGGTACTCATGAAACAGTGCTTGCAAAAATTTAAAGTTTCACAAAACATTGAAAGTTAATTAAAGTTGCACCGCTCTTCTTTGAGATCTTTTTTTGTGTTTTTAAATTAATTTCATACCTCTTTTTTGTTTATTGGCTCACATGTATCTGCTTGGTAAGCTTTTTTGGTGTTGCTGATGATACCTAAATCTACCAAAAGTCAATTTTTTTTCTTTTGTGGCATACAGAATTAAAGGGGAATAAAATTATGCAGATAACAAATAACTTTCAGGGACCCAGTTTTAAAGACATATCCAGAAAGCATGGCATGAAAGATGATCAGGTGTGGAGGTGAGGTACAGGTACGGTGTTGTGCTGACATCGAATGAAATAAAGCTAGTTGAAGTTGGATGTCCTATCTCTTAAGTCCTAAGTTCTTACTTTTTATTTTTTTTTAAATTTTTTTGTGATACTGGGAATGGAACCCAGGGGCATTACCTCTAAGCTACACCCCAGCCCTATTTTATTCTTTTATTTTGAAACAGGGTCTCACTAAGTTGCTAAGGGCCTAAGTTGCTGAGGCTGGCCGTGAACCTGTGATCCTCCTGTCTCAATCTCCCAAGTACTGGGATTACAAGTGTGCATCACCACGCCCAGCTTTTTTAAAATTTTGTATTCTTTTTTAATGGTGGGCCTCATCCTGGACAGGTCCAGGAATGCAATTTCATGTGCTTTTGTTTTTTTTTTTAGCTTGAATAAGGGACTAGAACTTATAGGTCAGTGTTTCCCAAAAACATGTTGGTTCTGAAACTTGTTTGCACACCTAGGAAACTTTAAAAAACTATTGACACCTATGTTCTACTCCCAGAAATTCTGCTCTAATTGACATGGAGTGAAGACTTGATTCTTATATGTGAATATGTGGCAGAGGGAGAGGATGCTCTATAAGATGTGCCATGGCAAAAAAGATGAGAAAGTTCAATGATCAAGTAAGTTTAGGATTCTCCTTCTTGGAGATTTATAAGGCACATTTCCATTTCACAGATTCTGACTGGTTCTAAGATAGTAATCCGTTTCATTTGTTTAACCCACAATATTCCTAGTACTGTTTCCCTTCCTCCTGCCTGCTCCCCTTTCTCTTAACATCTGGCAGAACTACTGTCTTGAAACGCTGACACATTGTTCCTGCTCCATACCCCTGTGAAACAAACAGCGTGTTCTGGGGTCAGAATGACATGCTGTCGTTTGTGGAACTGTTTTTCGTGCTATTTCCCGAGCATCTTGGAAATAGACGGCTTATCTTCAAGAGTGGTCTTCCAGCTAATGAGCTAATTTGAGCAGGAATGTCCAGGTTCCTCTCAGAGCAGGTGTGAGGCCAGCTCATCTTCCTTGACAGAGGATACACAGACCTCTCCCTGGCAATCCTTTAAGGACTCATACTGTTTGTGTTAAGGGAGGTGTTTGTTGTGTTTGGGGAAGATTCTTGGTAATATCCTAGTTGCTGAGCTATGCAGCCGAGTCTTAATGGGAAATCCCACTAGCAATTATTCTAGGTCTTCTGGGCAGGCCAGGACTTGTAGGTTTTTTAACAAAGGCTCAAAAGGGTCAGCCACTTAGAACTTGGCGTGAGGCTGCCTCCTTTCTTCTAAAGCAAAGCAAACATGTGCTGGTAGATGTTAGATGTAATTCTACAATATATCTCTTCACATAAAACATTGAATCACACACTTGTTATCTCAAAGATGATATTGTGATTTTTTTGCCAAAGGTTGTTTAGTAGTTGACTTTGTACTTCAAAGGGTCAGTTCTCCTTACGCTCTTTTCCTTGTTTCAAAAGTGTGGAAACAAATGTATTTTATGGTCTTTTAAGATAATTCCTTTCACTCTCCAGGCCCTCGCTGCTTCTCAGTGTTTCTTGTTGGGGTCCATTCTGCCCCAGGGGTCTTTCCTCACCCTTGGCTTTTGATGCTTCAAATGATAGAAAAGGATCAGCATGGGTTTGAACAGCGAGGGTGTGTCAGTTTCCTGAGTGTTGAAAATAGATGGCTTATCCGTCCAAACTGTTCAGTCTGTTCTCAGTGGCCGGGGCATATCTGGAGAAACTTGGGCCACTGTGAAAAACAGACTCTTTATCAGATTTTTCTTGTTAAAGTGGCAAATAAACACCACTTTACAGGATCTGAGAATAGAAACAACTGTCAGGGACTCTGTGACCTGTTGAATACACACAGGAATGAGTTACCTCTGTTCTGTTTTTTATCAGAACAAGACAGTGAGTGCTTCAATGATTTGTATTATGGAAATAAATGGTCTCAAACTACTTTTTCAGTTATTCCTACTTTTGTGGTTCTACATTAGTGTCATAAACTTTCTGTGGTAGGGTTAGTGCAGTTTGGGTTTTGTACACTTTATAGTATATTTCCAGTTGCCATCCTTAGTTGATAAAAATGGTTTGGAATAAGACTGAAATCATTTACCTTTATGTTTTTATCACATTGAACCTTACTATGATGTATAATTGCAATGCACTAATAAAAATATTAAAAATGATTTTTAGCCAGGCGTGGTGGCACACGCTTGTAATCCTAGTACTTGGGAGACTGAGACAGGAGGATCACAGGTTCGTGGTCAGCCTCAGCAACATAGGCCCTCCACAACTTAGTGAGACCCTGTTTCGAAAATTAAAAAATACACCGAGCGTGGTGGCACACGCCTGTAATTCCACTGCTTGGGAGGCTGAGACAGGATTGCAGGTTCAAGGACAGCCTGCCTCCTCAAGTAGTAAGACTCTCATCAACCTAGCGAGACCCTGTTTCAAAATAAAAATAAAAAAATAGGGCTGAGGTTGTAGCTCAGAGGTAGAATGCCCCTGGGTTAAATCCCTAATATCACACACAAAAATTTTTTTTTGCTTTGAAAGATCAGTAGATCCCAGCCAATAGAGGTATTCAGGCAAAGTTAAATGACCTCCTTTTAATGATCATTTATTAATTCCTCTATTTATTCACTCAACAATATCTACAACACAGTAATGTGCCAAACACTCTACTCTTCTCTAGGCACACAGACATGAAGGCCACATTTCCTGTCTTTGGAAACTCAGTATTGTGGTGGGTGTGTGGATGGGATTACTTCAGTGGTTGGGGTTTTTGGATGACCTTTGAGGCCCTGTCTAACCCATTGCAGGCAATTTGCACATCTCCTAACTACTTTTTATCCAGAGAATTTATAGAGAATTATGGACTTAAGATATGCAGGCCAAAGTCATTCCCAATATTTGCTAGTCTATTTACCATCAGTTCTCTTTTATTTTTCAGTGTAGTCTCCACATTGCAGATACTTTACCTCTTCTCCATCCTTCATTTTGAACAACTTCTTTACCAGAAATGCTTCCTTACTGTAAATATGCTCCTCCATTTCTGGTTCCCACCATCTCCCCTCTGTTAACATTTACAAGGTTGCTTCATTCCAAGTGGCTTCATAGATTCTCAGGTTACAGGCAGATGTGTACTAATGAACCAGCTGTGTAAGTATAAAGTGTATATTGATTTTTGTGGTGCAGATCTTACCATCACTGCTGATGTGGGCTCTCCAAGGTCCTGAAAAAAATTTTTTTGTAGCACTGGGGATTGAACCCAGGGGCATTCTATCTCTGAGCTACACCCCCAGCCCTATTTTTTATTCTTTATTTTATTTTTTATTTATTTATTTATTTTTTTTGCGGTACCGGGGATTGAACGCAGGGGCGTTCTACCTCCGCACTACGCCCCTGGCCCTATTTTTTATACTTTATTTTGAAACCGGGTGTCACGAAGTTGCGGAGGGCCTCACTAAGGAGAGAGAGAGAGAGAGAGAGAGAGAGAGAGAGAGAGCTGAGGCTGGCTGCGAACCCGGATCCTCTGGTCTCCGCCTCCCAAAGTACTGGGATTACAAGCGTGCGCCACCACGCCTGACGGTTTTTTTATTCTTTATTTTGAAACAGGCTCTCACCAAGTTGCGGAGGGCCTCACTAAGTAGCTGAGGCTGGCCGTGAACCTGCAACCCTTCTATCTCAGCCTCCCGAGTACTGGGATTACAAGCATGTGCCACCACACCAGCTTTTCTGAATATTTAACACTGACTCTTGAGAGCCTATACAGGACAGCTCTAGGACACTAGTGAGTGAAGCCCTTTGGCTTAGTATCTAAATTGTGTGACAATGATTTTAGTTTTCTTTTTCTTCTGCTTTTCTGCAAAATATGTGCAAAAACATAAACAAACAAAAAATCCTAATTGCTTCTTCTGTTCAAATATTCATTTATGTAACTTTTTATTCAACAGATATTTATTGACTACAAGTCCCTCTCAAAGTCATAGTTATGTGGACTTTTATAATCATTTAATAGTATGGTTCAGTTGACTCTAAAGCCAGAAATCACATTTAGAAATGTAGAGTGGCTGGGCGAGATGAAGTTTAGATGGTCAGGCATGAGGGTGAGCTAAGTTTGTATTTGGATGTCTCCAGATGGCTGTTGGCTGTAACAGTAGTCTTCTGTATTGGGGTTGGGGACACATGATTTATTCTTCAGCAGAGATGAATGATTAGAAACCTTAGGTGTTTAGGTATTACCTTATCTCCAGCATGAAGAGCAGCCTTCTGTTTACCAGTTTAACAGAGTAATGCAATACATGGTCAGAGTCTCATGCCAGGTAAGGGTGATGGCTGTAGTTTTCCCAGGCCACAAGAGGCCTGCACTCTTTTCCCCTCCTTTATGAGGGAGGTAGTAAAGTACATGTCCTCTTACTCCCTTCTATAAATATGTGATTCAGTAAATATGCATGCATGAATGAGTGAATGAAAAGCAACCAGGGAGGTAAGTAAACAACTGGGAACTGTAAACTGCACCCCTCACCCCATAACAATAGCAAAAAAAAAAAAAAAAAACAAAACCAGCAATTAAAAAAAAGAAAAACCAAAAACAGAACTGTGGGAGTTGAAGCTGTTTAGCACATTGGTCTAGTGATCTAAATCCTGAAAGCTCTTCATAGCCTCTCTGAAGCATCTGGGTTAATAAACCAGTGTGTTAGCCAGGCGTGGTGGCCGTAATCTCAGTACTTGGGAGGTTGAGACAGGAGGGTTGTAGCTTGGAGGC
>PVJS01016092.1:21327-38154 GCA_004027185.1 Glis glis
TACCAGGGATTGAACCCAGGGGCATTCTACCTCTGCGCTACACCCCCGGCCCTATTTTTGTTTTTATGCTTTAGTTTGAAACCGGGTCTCACGAAGTTGCGGAGGGCCTCACTAGGTAGAGAGAGAGACAGGGAGAGAGAGAGAAAGAGAGAGAGAGAGAGAGAGAGAGAGAGAGAGAGAGATAGCGCGCGCGAACTGAGGCTGGCCGCAAACCCGAATCCTCCGTTCTCCGCCTCCCAAAGTACTGGGGTTACAAGCGTGCGCCACCACGCCCGGCTGAGCTTGCATTTTAATTCATGGCTTAGCAGCCACAGGGTCAAAACACCCTGGATGGTTGGTGATGTAAAACTGTTTTATTTTAATTTTGTATGAAAGTCCTTAAAGGTTGTGTATGTCCTGCTGAACATCTCCTGGCGCCCTCCCAGGCACCGCCCTTGGGCTGATGTTCTTGCCTTTGGCAGGGCAGGTGCCTGACAGCTCTGTCCCTCCGGTCGGTCGGTCGGTCAGGGTATGGGGTGGGGGGGGACTGAGAGACTGGAGGTCAAGTTTCTTGCCTTGGACACCCTGGAACCTTGCTAGTGTTAAAGCTGTGGTGCCAGTTCTTGCTTAACTGACCTGAACTTGATACTTGAGTTTTATGTTGCCTGAAGCAGGTCTACTAAGTTGCTCTAAAAACTTAAATAAAGTATGAAGCCCTCAATTTTCGGTGCAGTAGGGAGTGATAGGGCACCTCATGGCACATAAAGAGCTCTCACAGGTCCTAGCCACTCTGAGATTATTGGGTAGTGTGACTGCATTTTCCTACCCCCCCTTGTTGGAAAGGGATGGCATTTAATCCATGAAAATAACTGCTAGGTTCCATTGACCTATATCCGTGGTCCGCTTACCTTTTCATACTTGTGTTTAGCATCTTCCCCACAGGTGATTGTCTGCCTGCTAGAATGCCTATTGTAATGACGAATGTTTCGATTGATGAACCAGTTCAACTAGCTGTGTTTTTTTTTTAATACTTGGTGCATTGTAATTTTATATCATAGATTCAAAATGATACAAACATACATGCGCACATCACTTGGTGTGTTTTCCTCTGCCAATTTACCGTTAAGAAGAGTAAACATAAAATAGTGTTTGTTCTGTGCCAGGCACTATATGGGGAGTTTATATATTTTTATGTAATTTGGTGACAATCCTATGTATGATAGCTACTGTCAGTGATTTCATTTCACAGGCAAGGAACCCAAGACCAATAGAGGTAAAGTAAAGTAACTTGCTCGGGTTGGTACCCAGGCTATGGCAGAGGAGGAATGCAACCCAGGGCAGCCTGACTGCAGCTCAGGCTATTGATCTTGCTTATTACTGCTGCTGGTTGAATTTAAGTGATTTCAGAATGCCCTTGTGAAACCACAGGAGTAGTGAATGAATAGGCTCTGTCATGCTACATAAGTTTACCATGTCGACAGCAGAAAGCCAAGCAAGCATGTCTTAAACTGACTTAGGTATTTTATGATTTGAAAATTCTGAATGCAAGTTTTTAATGTAAGTTTATTTGTTTTTGTAGGGATGCTTCCTTTGGAAATTGCACGTACAATCTCACCATCCTCGACTGTTTACAGGGAATCAGAAAGGTAATAACAATTCTTGCTGTAGTTGGTACAGTATTTTAGAAATATGCAGAAGGAATAATCTCATCAACCTTGTTTGTCATTGAAGAGAAGAAAGGGGAGCTAGAAAGCAGAAGGCTTTTCTCTTCATGAATGAAGATTGGTTTATAAAATACAGTCAGCCCTCAATATCTTTGAATTCCTTGTCAGTGATTCAACCAGCTTTACAAGGAAAATATTAGAAAAAACAAAAACATGTGTTTCTGTACTGAGCATATATAGACTTTTACTTATCATTATTCCCTAAATAGTACAGCATAACTATTTCTATAGCATATTTACATTTTATTCGGTATTGTAAGTAATCTAGAGAGGATGTGGAGTGTATGGGAGGATGTGTGTAGGTTATATACACTGTTTAAATTCTGGACTTGAGTACCTGCAGATTTGGGTATCTGTGGAGGGTTCTGGAACCAACCCCCATTGTTATTGAAGGAGACTGTGTAGACAATAGGGCAAATTGGGGTGAGGGAGGCCTGCCTTTCTCATTTAAAACTATTTGTGTTTTGGGGAAAATTGATCAATTCTACCTACTGTGGTGTCAGCGATATTGTCTGTTATTCATTTAGCTTCATTATCAAGCCAGATCTTGGTGTGGGAGAGACAGGAAGTTGTCTAAACCATTGTTCTTCACTGGTTGGTCCCTGCCCAGACTGACTGAGTCATAAACTCTGGGGATGGAGCCCTTTGGTCTGTGTTTGAACAGTCCCTCCAGGTGATTTGGTACACCCTAAAGTTAGTTTGTGAGATGTAGTTACTACACACACACACACACACACACACACACACACACACACACACACACACATATATAGGAGAAGTTAAACTAAAAGAGTTTTGGAGCAAGTTGAATTTACAGTGTGAGAATTCATGCAAGCTATACTGTGAATCACTCTGTGAGGGCTCAAAGTACATACTTCCATCTTGAACATGTAGCTATGATGCATTACCAGTCAGAAACATGTTCCATAACCCATTGAACTACATAGTGTCAGCAGCGATTCTAGTTCAAGTTCCTTTTCTCAACTGATCTTGCTATATTTTATTTTTGTGGTACTGGGGATTGAACCTAGGGGCATTCTACCTCTGAGCCACACCCCAGCCCTATTTTATTTTTTTAGTTTGAAACAGAGTCTCACTAGGTTGATGAGAGTCTCGCTTTGTTGTTGAGGCTGTCCTCAAACCTGCGATCTTCCTGTCTCAGCTTCCCAAGTACAGGGATTACAAGTGTGTGCCACCACACCCAGCTTCTTGCTCTGTTTTGAATTGAGAAAATCAGTAGGATAAATAAGCTACCTATTTTGTTTTATTCATTTATTTTCTTTGCAGTGCTGGGGATTGAACCCAGGGCCTTGTTCATACTAAGCAAGTGCTCTATCACTGAGCTACATCCCCAGCCCTGATATTCCATTTAAAAATGATTTTAAGCCCTCTTCAAAAGACAGTATAGGAAAAGTCTAGCTTACTCCTGCAAACAATATCATGAAAATGTACTTTCAGTCATACTAGTTAAGGGGTTTTATGGAGATATTACAGAATACATAACTCATAGCATTTAGAAAAAAGGTCTGATGGAGAAAATTAATTTGCTTATTGTCACTATTATTATTATTTTGCCTTGCCTCCCATCTGGTGCAGGCTGCTTCTTTGATAGCACGAAATTCAGAAAGAGTTCCCACTGGAACATCCCTGCCCGTTATTATGGTAACTGATATCTCAATATAGAAATTTATGACATCCTTCCTGTGGTACAGGAAAGGAGTGACTTTATTCATGAATAAAGGCTTCTCTCAATGTATTGTTTCATCACTGTTGGGCTTTACCCAAATATAGATGAAAATTCAACGGACCTGATAGATTGTTCCACATGTCTTATGCAACCAAGGCCCATTGGCCCATGTCCACTACCTTACATTAGGCACCATGTTCTGGGATATTTCTGTGGCATGAGAACCCTCCTGAAAATGTTTACAGAGTATGGCTACATTTTTACCTTTTTAGGAAGATATATTTCTGGCTTTTATGAGTTGACATTGTCATAAGCACAGGCTATGTGTTATGTGAACATACAAAAACACATACCTTAAAAATAAGAAAGGAAGCCAGGCATGGTGGTGCATGCACACACACACATAAACACACACACACACACACACACGAAAGGAAGAAAAATGGATTGTTTAGAGTATATTTTTCTCACTGTTTTCTCTGAAGTAGTGAGTATGGATAAACTAGGTTGCTTTTTAAAAGGTGAACTAGCTGGGCGTGGTGGCGCACGCTTGTAATCCCAGTACTTGGGAGGCTGAGACAGGAGGATCCGGGTTCGCGGCTAGCCTAGCTACTTAGTGACGCCCTCTGCAACTTAGTGAGACCCTAATTTAAAATACCCTGTTCTGCTTATTCTGTAGGAGTTGTCTAAGCCAGTGTTGTCAGAATTTAGCATTTATAACTAAACAGTTGTAACATTATAATTTCTAATGTTAAAAATCCAAATCCTGGGCCCCAACTCCAGAGAATCTGATGTAATAGTTCTGGGATGGGGCCTAGGAATCTGTTTTTTTAATATGAAACCATGTTTCTGATGTAGGTGGTCCATGTTCTGTTTGAAAAAACACTGTCTCTAAAGGCCTTTAAAAGCTGGAAGTACTAGAGCGTGGTTTATTAGTTTCTTTTTCTATTTTTAATGACTTGGTCTTGTAACTTTTAAAAGTACCCGTGGCTTTGTATTCTATTGTCATCTGTATAAGCTGCACAATTTATAATGTAAAAGACCTTTTGTCCTTCTGAAAATATTAGACCTGAACAAGCTAGATAATTTTTAAAAGTTGGGAAAAGGAGTATGAAGTTTTTCTTTGTTTTCTTAAAAGTGTCCATTTTTCATTCTAAAATGTAAGGGCAGATAAGTACACTTTTACTCTGTCAGAGACTATCATTAGGAAATAAATTCTCTCAAAGTAGACTTCTACGAACAAATTAGGGCCTATTTAATAAAAATGCCCCTTTCTGTTAAATATCTTATTATGAGAAAAGGCAAGCAAAACTTTCTAAGAATAACTGATTTTTCTTCTGAGAAATTAATCACTATGATATGTTCTGTCATATATTTAGTTCCTAATAGGATTTAACCAAATTTGCCAATATCTTCCATTTCATATACATCATTAATTTTACATATCAAATTAATATAAATTAGAACTTAAGAGGCATCAGCTGGGCATAGTGGCACAAACCTGTAATCCCAGTTCTGGGGAAGCTGAAAAAGAGGATAGCGTGTTCAAACCCAGCTTCAGCAAATAGACTCTCATCAACCTATCGACCCCCTGTTTCAAAACAAAAAAATAAAATAGGGCTGGGGGCAGAGCTCAGAGGTAGACTGCCCCTGGGTTCAATCCCCAGTACCAAATACACACAAAAAAGAGGCACCTTTTGTGGGACATGTTTTCCTCTGTTTAGTTCGATTTCTAAGACAGTATTAAAGCAGAGATACCAGTGCTATAAAATGATTCCTAGATATCATTTTGATATCTCGTATCCAGGTCAGTGAGGAACATTTTATAAGTAGGAATTCCAGAAATGATGAATAGATTTTGTCAATTTAATGTGAAAAACTAATTCAAATTCTGCTTTTAGGGATTACAACATGGATTTTTTGACTTTGAGACATTTGATGTGGATGAATATGAACATTACGAGGTTTGTACATTTCAATTATTTACAAAATATAACTTTGTTGATTAATTTTTTTTTCATCTAACACTCAAGTAGTATAAATTGAGTGGCTTCTAAATGAATCATTCATTTGTGAGTTTTTTTTTTTTTTTTGGCGGTACTGGGGATTGAACCCAGGGGCATTTTACCTCCGAGCTACATCCCCAGCCCTATTTTTTATACTTTATTTTGAAACCACGTCTCACGAAGTTGCAGAGGGCCTCACTAAGTAGCTGAGGCTGGCCATGAACCCAGATCCTCCTGTCTCCGCCTCCCAAGTACTGGGATTACAAGTGTGCGCCACCACGTCCGGCTCCTTGTTGTTTTTTCTAAACAGTTGTCAATGTTGTCTTTTCTGCTTTGGTTATTATCTTTGAACCAGGAGTCACCAAAATTTTGATTTGGGAAAATCCTATATTTACATATATTCTCCTATCAAACCATTATTGATGATCACTTTGTACCTTTATAAGAAAAATAATTTTGCAGTATAGTTTGGTAGTGAAATTGCAAGTAACTTTTATTTTAAAATTCAGGTTCTATTAAAACAAAACTGGATTTACGCATTATAATGCTTTTGAACATATATAGTTTATTTTGAAATATGGCTGAAAGTACTTAGTGGGGTTTTTTGTATGTGTGTGTGTGTGTTGTATGTGCGCGCGCACGGGTGCATGTGTATGTGGTATTGGAGATTGAACCCAGGAATATTCTACCTCTGAGCTACAACCCCAGCCTGTTTTATTTTGGAATAAGGTCTCACTAAATTGTGGAGGGACTCGCTAGTTGTCCAGACTGTCCTTGAACCTGTGATCCTCCTGTCTCATCCTCCTATGTCCTGGGATTAAAGGCCTGCGTCACCACAGCCGGCTCGAATGTGCTTGGTTTTAGGAGTTGATTGAATATTTCCCCCCAAGGTCACTATTCTGAAGCTTTCAAATAACGTCTTGCCTGCTCAGTGATACAGCGTTTAGGCAGTGATTTTCCAATCTGGGTGGAACTATAAGGAGATTTTGAAAAGGGTACTTTCTGAGCAGCATAAGGTATCCAGAAGTAGTTAACTTTTTCTGAAAGACGAAGCATGTAGAATGTAAGAAACTCGGCATTCTCTGACCATGAGCTCATCTGTTAGATTTCTCCAGGGGAGTAATAAAATTTATCAGTATCCTTAGTAAGACCAGGGCAGCCGTCACATTTTGGGCTAGTCCAGGCTAAGTCTGTTTGAATACCCTGCTTCTATGTTAAATTTAACATATCTGAAAAGAAATTGACATCTTTCACCCAAACGTGGACTTGTGCTTTGTAAGATGGCAACACAGTTTTACTGTTCACCCAGGCTGAAGACTAGAAACACCCCCTTTCCCCTCCCCAGCCAGTATTTGAACTCCTGTTGCTGGGGCCCTGGAAGGGCTGCATCTCTTTCCTCCTTCCTCATTCCTTTCCCTGGCTCAGGTCTCATATCTTCTCCCAGGGATGATTTTAACTGCTTACTACCTGAGCACCCGCCCTTCTCCTCCCAGGCTGTCTTCCCCTCCTCTGGTGGAGTAATCCTGAAACTGAGCTCTCGTCTTGTTTTATTCTTGGCCCCAAACTGGCAGTTGCTCCCCTTGCCCTGCTGAAACGAGGCTGCACTTGTCTGTGCCTGCGTTCCCCACTGTGCTGAGCTCCGGCCTCCCTTTACGGCCTCGCCTCCTGTGTCTTCATGTCTGCACGCTGTGTTCCAGCCCCTCTGAGCTGCTCATTTGCTGCTTCTCTAATGCCTCCGTGCCCTGGAGGAGCTTGTTTTCTCCCTGCTCCCTGTCTCCCTTCACTCTGTGTGTTTGTGTGTCCAGATCCTACACAGAACAGACTGTACCTGGAGGATCCCGCCCCTTCATTTCAGGTTGTACCTCCCGTTTTCCTCACACTGTGGCTATTTGCAGCAAACTGCATGTTCCTTATTAGGTTGCCACTGCCCTGTGGATGGGATATGACCACACTGAAAAACATAGACTGTGTTCTTGGATAAAGGTATAAAATTGCTATGCCTCCTGTGATTAATAAATTTAGTGTAATTTATTAAAAATTCCCAGAGTATTTTTAAACTATAAAAGCTTTTTTTTTTTTGCAGAACTGGGGATTGAACCCAGGGGCATTCTACCTCTGAGCTATACCCCCAGCCCTATTTTTTATTCTTTATTTTGAAACAGGGTCTCACTAAGTTGTGCTGTAATCTCAGTACCTGGGAGACTGAGACAAGAGGATTAGGCCAGCCTCAGCAACTTAGTCAGATCCTGTTTCAAAATAAAAAGTAAGCTGGGTGTGGTGGAGCACGCTTGTAATCCCAGTACTTTGGGAGGTGGAGACCGGAGGATCTGGGTTCGCGGCCAGCCTCAGCACTCTCTCTCTCCTTAGTGAGGCCCTCCGCAACTTCGTGAGACCCGGTTTCAAAATAAAGTATAAAAAATAGGGCCAGGGGTGTAGTGCGGAGGTAGAATGCCCCTGGGTTCAATCCCCGGTACCGCAAAATAAATAAATAAATAAAAGAACTGGGGGTGTAGCTCAGAGATAGAATGCCCTTGGGTTCAATCCCTAGTACCATATACACAAAAAGTAACTTTCCAAATTAGATAAGTTTTAGTGCCCACCCCCCCCAAACAAAACCCTGAATCTCTACCCTATGTATATAAGCACAGAGAAAAATACTATTACAATTTAAAGAGAGATTGGGGTGTAATCCCGGTACTTTGGGAGGCAGAGACCGGAGGATCCGGGTTCGCGGCCAGCCTCAGCTCTCTCTCTCTCTCTCTCTCTCTCTCTCTCTCTCTCTCTCTACCTAGTGAGGCCCTCCGCAACTTCCTGAGACACGGTTTCAAAATAAAGTATAAAAAATAGGGCTGGGGGTGTAGTGCAGAGGTAGAACGCCCCTGGGTTCAATCCCCGGTACCGCAAAAATAAATAAATAAATAAATAAATAAAAGAACTGGGGGTGTAGCTCAGAGATAGAATGCCCCTGGGTTCAATCCCTAGTACCATACACACAAAAAGTAACTTTCCAAATTAGATAAGTTTTAGTGCCCACCCCTCCCCCCAAACAAAACCCTGAATCTCTACCCTATGTATATAGGCACAGAGAAAAATACTATTACAATTTAAAGAGGGTTTGGGGTGTAATCCCAGTACTTTGGGAGGCAGAGACCGGAGGATCCGGGTTCGTGGCCAGCCTCAGCTCTCTCTCTCTCTCTCTCTCTCTCTACCTAGTGAGGCCCTCTGCAACTTTGTGAGACCCGGTTTCAAAATAAAGTATAAAAAAATAGGGCCGGGGGTGTAGCGCGGAGGTAGAACGCACCTGGGTTCAATCCCCAGTACCGCAAAAAAAAAATAAATAAATAAATAAAGAGAGATTGGGGGGCTGGGGGCATGAGGGATAGAGAAAGACTGGAGCAAACAGTACAATAAAGAGAAAAAGCTAGTTGCTGTTTGTACTTATCTTTCACCCATCTCTACCTATCTCTGTCTTTTAAGTTTGGTGGTGATGGTGAGGGTTAGTTGAAAAGGCTGTTGGAAAATCTGAAGCACACAGTGCAATTTTATTCTAACCAACCAACCACCCACCCACCCTCCCACCTGTTGAGTGTGGTCCCACCCTCACCTACATTAACAGCCATCTGGGAAATGAGGGGAGCAGTCAGTTTGGTGAACATTCAAAGTTTTCTGTCCAGCGTCTTCCTGTATGAGAATGGTGTATTTGTTCTATCATAAAGCCCACAAAATAGCAGATCACAAAGAGAAGAGTGACCGGCAGGTGGTAGGCATTCTGTAAATGTTGTCCTTACGAATATGTGAATAAAGGACTATCTTTGCTGTCCATCTGGGGCCCAGTCATTTCTGGTCACCGCTTCATATCTTGCTGTTTTTCCTGCTGTAGCGAGTCTGGACATTGGGTGGACTTGGAGAATAGCTGAATTCATACATTTCATTAGCTTCAACAAAGCTAATATCCCAATGAAGTGGTTTCCAAAGTAAAAAGTTTAGCATCAACAGCAATTTGTGAGAATATCCCCTTAGAGCATTAGGAATATTCAGGATGAGGCTTTTTAAAGGCACTTCTTAACTAAACTACCTGTAACATATAATATGGATCAAGAAAAACCCTAAACCAATGAGACTACATCTCTGTGTGATATTAAAGGAGATTCTTATCAGAATGCTACTTACAAATGTTAACAATGAGGTCAACAAAACATGGAAAATACTTGTTGAATAAAGTCTACAGATAAATCTCCACCCATTCTGCAAAAAGTCATATCTATCTTCATCTTGAAATTAAAGGCTCTAAAGCAGCCACTTCCAGTAGAAATATTATAATGAGAGTCATCTATGTTTTAAATAATTCTAGTAGCCACATTTAGGAAAAGTAAAGAGAAATGAAGTTAATTTCAGTAATAGATTTCACTTAATGCAAAATGTCATTTCAACATGTAATTGATATAAAAATTGATAATGAAGTATTTTACATTTTTTAAAATTAAGCCTTTGAAACCTAGTGTGTACTTTACACTATGATCTCTCTTAATTTGGTCTGACCACATTTCAAGTATACAGTAGCCACATGTATCTAGAGTATAGAGCCCAGGAGTGACCAGCTCATCAATGTACCTTCCTAGTTTATCAGTGACATGAAGCCTAAGAGAAGCAGAGCGGGTTATACCTCCTTGCTTCATATGATCTGCTGGTCCCCCTGAGAGTTCATTTCATGGCCCTGTCATGTTTAGAAGGCTCAGGGTAAGATACCTCAGGCTCTTGCTTTCTTTTTCTGTGACTTGCAAATGGCCCATAGCATTATATATTAATGAACAGCACCATGGGTTGGTTTCCATCTTGCAGAAGCGCTTTCCAAAATGTGGTCTTTCCAGGTCCTTTGCCAGCCTGTTGTGGAACTTTGCAATTCCTCACATTTGTACTAACAACACACATAATACTCTGGCAGGGATGTTGGGAAGGTCCAGAAAAGGGCGTGCAGAGTGTAGTCCAAAAGCTTGTAGGAATCACTGTCAAAACATTCATACCTTTCCAACAGATTTATTAAGGTTTTCTTAAAAAACTTAAGAACTAAGAACAGCCATTTCTTTGAAATATAGCCATTGATCAGTTCATAAAAATAAGAACTAGACCTTTTGTCCTAGGGAAAAACAATGAAGATGAAAGAGCTTGAGTATTCAACCAAATTATGTTCCTGTAGGTACCGGAGGAACAATGCACTCCCCAGTAAAGTTAGTAGTTAATGCTAGTGTAGGGTAACATTCTGCTTAGAAGACCTGGAGGTAGCACCAGCCGACAGTCTGCCTTCGTTAATGTTTTTCCTATTTTTTGTTTTGTTTTGTTTTTGGGTAACTGTCCTTATCAACCAAAACTATGCCTGCACATCATAATCACGACCAGTGATATACTTAAGTAGTCATTATTTATCAGAGACAGTCTGAAGTTTTGTCTTTAGTTTATTTCAGTTGTCCCTGTGGGACTTTTTTGCTGAGGACCAGAGGCCTTGCTGTTTTCGATGACATCCCTATGTCAGCCATACACAGATGAACTCAGAGGAAAACTCAGAGGACGTGTTATCCTGTAGCAGGACCCCATTGTTGGTTTGGGGATGTGGGAAGAAATGCAGAAAAATGGTGCTTCAGAGGCTATGTTTGGGGGTACCATATCACTGCTGCTTACGTTATTACCCATCCAGCCCTGGGCACCATGCACGTTCAATGAGCGGCCCTTAGGGAATTAGATGGAGCTTAAAGTTGAATGACTACAAAGCTGAGAAATTACTTTGACTTCTTTGAGCCTTATACCAGCCATTCTCTCTCCTCCCACTCCACACAAGTCATTCCCCTTTTTTCCAATTGCTCATTTAAAACTTTTTTATACTTTTGTTGGTGCAATACAGTTATACATCAGTGAGATTCAAAGTGATAAAAGTATACAAGCACACAGCACTTGGTGTATTTCCTTCTTAATATCCTCCCCCTCCCCCTTCCTTCCTCCCATGCATGTTAGTGAGATTGGTAGTGAAGGAAGTCTTCTTGTATGGATATAACCTTACTTGAACTGTTCCTTTCCTCAGTCCTTGCTTCCCCCCCAATTCCCTCCCCCAATCTCCTTCCACTATTCTACTGGTCTCTTTCCTCATTTGACTGAAGTCCCTTTTGTTTCCTATTTTCTTTCTAGCTTCCATATATGAGAGAAATTATTTGACCCTTGCCTTTTGTTTTTTTTTTTTGGTACTGAAGGTTGAACCCAAAGGCATTGTACCTCCAAGCTACACCCCTAGTCCTATTTTATTTTTTATTTTAAAACAGGATCTTGCTAAGTTGCTGAGGCTGACCTATGATCCTTCTATCTCAGCTTCCCAAGTACTGGGATTACAGGTGTGTGCCACCATGCCCAGCTCGATCCTTGACTTTGTGAGACTGGTTGAGCTCACTTAGCATAATATTCTATAGCTCTACCCACTTTTCCACAACTGATGTAATGTTGTTGTTCTTTATAGCCGAGTAAAATTCCATTATGTGTAGAAGCCATAGTTTTTTTTGTGTTTGGTACTGGGGATTGAACCCAGGGGCATTCTACCTCCGAGATACACCCCCAGCCCTATTTTATTTTTTAATTTTGAAACAGGGTCTCACTAAGTTGCAGAGGGCCTAAGTAGCTGATAGTGATTTGCGAACCTGCTCTCCTCCTGTCTCAGCCTACCAAGTACTGGGATTATAGGCGTGCGCCACCACGCCCAGCTATACCACAGTTTTATTCTCCATTTGTCTGTTGATAGACACCTAAGTAAATCATTCCTTTTTTTTGTAAAAAACAAACAACCCCCCCCAAAAAAAAACCCCAAAGCATTCTGTGAAGTAGTGTTGTCAGTATGGGGATATTTTCCAGCATCTCAAGCTGTTATTGACTAGACCCTGTGCTTTTATGCATTGACAAACCCAGGCCACATCTTTACCATAGTCTATTTAGTGCCAGTTCGAGCTGCATGGGGTGGAGGGGTCCGCTCTGTCGTAGGCCCCGGTGACTACTGACTTGGGAGAGGAGTCACACACAGGGCTTCCTTTCATTTCTCATCGTGGCGTGCAGATGAAATGATAACATTTCTCCACACCCGTGATCATAGCTCATAGCTGTTGGCAGCTGGCCTGCTACTCTGGCTGCCTGAGCCCCTGTCCAGGCAACTCCATTCTGGTCACTCTGGTTGAGAAACTTCGTTTTACAAAAATAGTGGGTGTGCAAATAAGCATTTGTTCTGTGAGAGTGAGTCAGAAGCCTCCTTGTTCTCCTTAGAGCCTAACTCTTACAACCTTTCAGTCGGTTGAAGGGAACAGGTATGAAGGGCTCAGTATTTTTATTTTTATTTTTTTTGTGGACCAGGGATTGAACCCAGGGGCATTCTACCTCCACGCTACACCCCCGGCCCTATTTTTTATACTTTATTTTTGAAACTGGGTCTCACGAAGTTGCGGAAGCCTCACTAAGTAGAGAGAGAGAGAGAGAGAGAGAGAGACAGACAGACAGACAGACAGACAGGGAGAGACAGAGAGAGAGCTGAGGCTGGCCGCGAACCCGGATTCTCCTGTCTCCGCCTCCCAAAGTACTGGGATTACAAGCGTGCGCCACCACGCCCGGCTGAAGGGCTCAGTATATTTGCTAGGCCCAAATGTTTCCTTTCCGGGAGGGGAGGCTAGCTGGGATTTCGTTTCTTCATGTGTAGGGTTGGTGCCTTTGCTCTGTCCCCCTCATACCTCATCTCCTTGTTCTGCAGAAGTTACGCTGTTCGACTCTTGCTACCAGCTGCTATCTTCAGCGTCTCAAATTAGTTGTCTATGCAGAATTTTTCACGGATCCCTGACTTACACTGCATGTATAGACTATTTTGCTCCTGAGACATTTCAGCCGCTCACAAGTCACCATTATTACTCTCTTCACCTAAAGGATGCCTTTTTGGGAAGAGAGCATTGCTATTTTAGACAGTGATTTCACGTGATCTTAGCCACAATGCAGTGTTGCTCATCTGGGCCGTGTTTGTGAGAAAACACCGGGCTATTCTAGATGCCTGGTGCAGTTCTGTCTTCACGCTTGGGCCTTTTGGGACACATCTTCACATTGCTATCAAAATGTTTTAAAAATCAAGTCTGATAGCCAGGCATGGTGGCCCATGCTTGTAATCCCAGTACTTGGGAGACTGTGGTTTGTGGCCAGCCTCAGCTACTTAGTGAGGCCTCCGCAACTTAGTGAGACCCTGTTCCAAATAAAAAATAAAAAATAGGGCCGGGGGTGTAGCTCAGAGGTAGAATGCCTCTGGGTTCAATCCCCAGTACCGCGAAAAAAAAATTAAGTCTGCTGATATCCTTCCCCCATTTTAAGTCATTCTTGGGCTCCACACTAATGGACAGTAGGGAGGAGATGCAGACCGTTTACTATGGCGCATATGTCCTTCTTGGTACGGGCTTTTCCTTCCTCTCCACTCTTGTTCTTTTCCACTCCCTCCTGCAGCTGCCCAGAGGGGAGCACCGAGCCATGCTTTGAGCACCGAGCCTGTGGACCTGCTCTTACTCCTCCTTCTGTCTCTGGGCCCTTCTTTCCCACATGGTACTAACACGGCTGACTGCTGAGTCACTCTTGGCCTCGTGGATGCTCATCTCATGCAGTGTGGTGTGATTCTGTCTACACATCTGCATTTTCCCTGCACTCTGTGGGTGCTTGTGGGCAGGAACCATGTGTCATTTATTTTTATTTTTGGTGGTACTAGGGATTGAACCCAGGGGCATTCTACCTCTGTGCTACACTTCCAGACCCTTTTATTTTTTATTTTAAAACAGGGTCTCACTAAGTTACTGTGTGCTGACCTCCAATCTGCGATCCTCCTGTCTCAGCCTCCCAGGTGCTGGGATTATAGGTGTGCACCGCCATGCCTGGCAGGAACCGTGTCTTTACACATCTTTGTACAAATAAGTAACCTGGTTTGTAGTGGGTGGTCATTAAATGTTTCTGGAATGAAAGAACTAATGAACAAATGAGTGAACAAATAGTAAAACAGGAGTATAGCACACTCTGAGATATTTTATATGATCTATTTTCAGTGGAAAGTGACTAAGACTTATTAAGGACCCATTTTGGTATTGTAGTAACACTCCAGGGAACAAATTTCATTATGGTAGGCGACTTCTTAAACTGTTTCATTCTTCATTAGCCAGTCTATGTTGCAAGAGTAAATTTTCTTCTTCTTTTTTTTTTTTTTTAAAGCTGTTATTTGCAACCCAGAGTGCTTGTTATTGTGATTGTAGACCAGGTCTGCATGTAATGTCCACTTAGTTTACTCTCTGACCAGGGACTGTCTCCAGGTTGACCCTGTCCTTCATTATATGAGTAGGTTGTCAGGTTGACCAGGTGGTGTAGAGTCCTGGTGTAGAGCCCATCAGCACATCCTTGGGGAACCAGTGACGTTTGTTGGGTCTCCCATCCCACCGAGTCACCTCCGGTCAATGGCAGCAGTCAGAATTGTTGAACAACTAAAACTATGATATCTCAGGCTCTGCTTTGGATTAGAATTCATAGAGCAAGCAGTCTGGATCCCACTCGGTCTGCCATCTTGTTCATGGACTGTAGACTGGAAAAATGGGAACTCCTGCCACAGGACTGGGGTCAGGCAAGCCTCAGAAGGCAGGTATGTGGGCATGTCCTGACCACCTACAGCAATTATAGAGGCGTTCCTCCCATGTGATTGGACTATGAGAAGAGCTGTTAGAAGTATCCCCCTGGGGCCATCCTGTAGTACTGATTTCAACACTCAGAGGCCATAAGATTATTCTTTCCTGACCACTGCAACTGCTAAAGTGGAGGGACCCAGTGTTTCCACATCTGCTAATAAATCACACCCACTGCTAGTTAAAGATCATGTTGGTTTAGTCTATAAAACCTTTCCAAGTCTACCCTGTCCTAGACAATTTCTCATGTTTTTTTCCTTCCTCTTTAATTATTGTTTGGTCGTTTTCTTTTACTTCCAAACTTCCTGAGAGAGCAGTCTGTATAACTAATTATGGTCTGGCTTCTACCTTTATGGCCCTCCTGAAATGCTTGCAACACAGGAGTTAGCAAAAACAGGTGGCTGTGCTTGGTCTTCTTACTTGATTTACTCTGTGGTCACTCTCTAATTTGGAAACTCACCCTCCCTCCCTAATGTGTAATGTGCTGTCTCTTGCTCTTCTCCTTCTCCCATCTCTGGCCGACCTTTTACAAACTGCCTTGCAAGTCCTCTGTCTTCCTTGGCCCACTGGGTTTCTGGTTATATACACATTAGAATGGCATCAGCAGACATGGACTGAATTTTGCTCCCTGCTGTGGTATCAGCAGAGGTGTTTGCTGGCCTGGACTGTTGGGGCAGCCCCTAAATGTCCCCCCCGCCAGTCCCTCTCCCTCCTCCAGCTGTTGCTAGCAGAGGCGAAGCAATCATCCACATGGGACACTCCTCTTTCCCTCCACCACAGCACCTCTCTCAAAAGCAGATCTAAATTAATAGTCTAAAGTTTGATTAATATTTAAGCCAAAGGGCATGGAAACTTAATTTAAACCAAACAATTCAAATATTTACTTTGCTTAAGCTCATAAGGTGCCTGTCTTTACAGCATATTTGTATTTATATAATACAGCATACTGTCAACACTAATAATACAGCATACTGTCAACACTAATTAAGAAGTTAGGGAAATATAAAGAATATACTTTTTTTTTTGGTACTGGGGATTGAACCCTGGGGCATTCTACCTCTGAGCTACACCCCCAGCCCATTTTTTATTCTTTATTTTGAAACAGGGCCTCACTAAGTAGCTGAGGCTGGCTGCGAACCTGGATCCTCTGGTCTCAGCCTCCCAAGTACTGGATTACAAGTGTGCGCCACCACACCCAGCTAAGAATGCACTTCTTAAATGAAATTTTAAAAAGACATTGTAGTTCTATCTCCTTAATTTTTGAAAGAGTCTTTGTGGCATTGTTATTCCACTCCTGTACTTCTGCGATGGCACTTATCAAAGTTGAGTGTGACTTTTCTTTAATGGATAAGAGAAGATGGCAGTACCGCCTACTTCATAGGGTTGCCTTGTGGACTGAGAGGCGTGGAATAGCACAGTGCCTCACAGGGCGGGGGGGGAGGTCTGTGTGTATTTGCTATTATTATTATTACTGTTACTTGTCTTTGGACTCCTTAAAAGTACAGAGAGAATGCTTTTTATTATTTTATATGTGACACCAAATTATACTCCTTGATATATAATAAAGGCTCAGCAATTTTTTTTTTTTTTTTGTGGTACTGGGGATTGAACCCAGGGGCGTTCTACCTCCGCACTACACTCCCGGCCCTATTTTTTATACTTTAATTTGAAACCGGGTCTCACGAAGTTGTGGCGGGCCTCACTAAGTAGAGAGAGAGAGAGAG
>PVJS01016093.1:0-37954 GCA_004027185.1 Glis glis
CTGTAAGTAAATGCAAAACTACAGTTACACACCAATTATCATATGAGAACTGAGGAGTCAAGCTAGCCTGGGTAGCTTTCTAGAGGAAGTGACACTAGACAGCTGGCTTTGTAGGCTCACTGTCTGTACTCCAGTTCTTCTTTTTTTTTTTGTGGTACCGGGGATTGAACCCGGGGGCGTTCTACCTCTGCGCTACACCTCCAGCCCTATATTTTTAGAGAGACAGGGAGAGAGGGACAGAGACAGAGAGAGAGAGAGAAAGAGAGAGAGCTAAGGCTGGCTGTGAACCTGGATCCTCCGGTCTCCGCCTCCCAAAGCACTGGGATTACAAGCCTGCGCCACCACGTCTGGCTGTACCCCAGTTCTAACGCCTAGTGACTGTGTGTCTATGGGCAAGTCACTAGCCCTGCTTCATCCACAGCATGGCTTTAATTGAGATGATATGCAATACGCTGTCATAAAGGCACCAAGTAAATGAGAGCTACTGTAACTATCTGGCTTTCTTTACTATGGGCCCTTTGTCATGCTCACTCCATGTTCAAGGAATTAACATCTTTCCATCTCTCACATTCTGCCCAATCCATCAGCTTCATCCAAGGCAACATCGTCACTCAACACAGCTGCACCCGACACAAACCAACCGTCTTCTCTTTACCCTTCACTGGATTAATTATAAATTGTGCATGCAGTTCTCTATCCCTTCTCTTCACACATTATGCTAATCATGAGAGATAAAATTAACAAATGGGATAAAGTTTCTGCTCCCAAGAGGCTCACCATCCTGTGGGTCATATTTAGAGTAAAATTTTTTCTTCCCCTCTCCTTTTTTTTTTTTTTTTTGGTGGTACTGGAGATAAAACCTAGGGGAATTCTACTTCTGAGCTACACCCCAGCCCTTTTTTGTTTTAAAACAGGGTCTCACTAAATGGCTGACAGTCTTGCTACATTGCTGAGGCTGTCCTCCAACCTGCGATTGATCCTCCTGGCTCAGCCTCCCAACCCTAGGGTTACAGGTGTGCACCACCACACCTAGCTCTCCTTTCTTTTTATTTTAATCCTACATAAACCACTAAAAAAAATACCATGAATATGATTTACATGTTAGCACTCTTTTCAAAAGATAACAATAGCTTCTTATCAAACTACACCTAGCCTGAATTCCCATTAGTTGTATTATTCCTAGGAAAAATGATCATAGCTAACCATACTGATCATCTGTTGTGCCCTAAACTATCCCCGAGCCTTCTTATCGGAATGTAAAGACACACGGCAGAGTCATTCCCGCTCGTAAAGCTTACGTGTCCTGTTCCATTATTTTAAGAACCTCTGATCATGTTGTTTTATTACATGTTCATATATACACTCCAATGATTACTACATATTCGGGTCATACTTTACCTCTATACTGCTGTTGTTTTGCATCCAGAAAGCTACGTCCCTCCAACTGAAGCTTTTGCCATGCTTCAAAACCTTGCTGACATCCATTCCAGTCTTCAGCCCTACTGCTCATCTGCTTAACATAGCATACTCTAAAACTCAATGCAATGTTGCATTGTTCAACGATTATTTTCAGGTAATTAGCACTGTTTTCTAAATAGATTACAACCTCCATGTCAAGGAACATGTCTTAAGTTTCTTTTCAATCCACCAAAATGCCTAGCATAATGATTCCTCAATGTTCAGTTTAAGCATCTCCAATTCTGCCACTTATATTTTCTAGTCTTTTATTACAAATGGTACTTCAACAAGTATCTCCACATATTTCAGATTCTTCCTTTACAAAGATGTCTCTTGCAAGACAAAGAGAATAAACATCTTACTGACTTGATTCAGACTGCCAAAATGCTTTCCAAAAGAGTAAGAGGGTTTCAGTTCTTTATCTGAAAAGCTGAGGGCTAAACGTGTTTCGGATTTTGGAATATTTGCATATATATAATGAGGTATCTTGGGGAGGAGACCCAAGTTAAGCACACAAAATTCACTTAGGTTTCATATACACTCTATACATGTGGCCTAAATGTTTTCTTTTTTGTAGTGCTGGAGAGTCAATCTACGGCTATATGCTAGGCAAGTGCTTTACCACTAAGCTACACCCTCAACCCCCAAAAGCAATTTTATACAGTTATTTTTAATGCACATGCATTCTGACTGATTGTTGCAAGAGACCAGGGCGGAATTTTCCATTTGCGGTATCATATCAGTGCACCAAAAGTTTTCGATTTGCAGCATTTCAGATTTTCAGATTAAGAATGCTCCATCTTTATAAGTTTTCACTCCTAGTTGCAATGATGAGTACTTGTTTCAACACCTTAGCAAGTGGTAAGAATGCAATGGTGCAGTTACTTTGAAAAACAGGTTTGTATTTTCTTGTAAAGTTATAGTAACACTCACCATATATTACCCTAGCAATTCCATGACTAGGTATTTACCCAAGAGAAATAAAGACTTGTGGCCACACAAAGATTTACCCAAGTGATTTTTTTTTGGGGGGGTGTGGTGCTAGGGATTGAACCCAGGGGTATTCTACTTCCAAGCTACACTCCCAGCCCTTTTTTTTGCGGTACCGGGGATTGAATCCAGGGGCTTCTACCTCTGCGCTACACCCCCAGCCCTATTTTTTTATACTTTATTTTGAAACCGGGTCTCACGAAGTTGCAGAGGGCCTCACTAAGTAGAGAGAGAGAGAGAGATAGAGAGAGAGAGAGAGAGAGAGAGAGAGAGAGAGAGACAGGATGATGAGAGTGAGAGAGAGAGAGAGAGAGAGAGCTGAGGCCAGCCGCGAACCTGGATCCTCCGGTCTCCGCCTCCCAAAGTACTGGGATTACAAGCGTGCGCCACCACGCCCGGCCCTTTTTATTATTTTATTTTAAGATAGGGTCTCACTCAGTTGCTGAGGGCCTTGCTAAGTTATTGAGCTTGGCCTTGAACCTGTGATCCTCCTGTTTCCACCTCCCAAGTGCTGGGATTACAGGTGTGTGTCACTGCACCCTTATCCAAGTGTTTTTTAGCAATCTTAATTCATAATCATAATAATCTGGCAACAACCCGGATGTCATCAACCAATGACTGGATAAACAAAAAGTAGCCTATCCAGTGGAATATTACTTAGCAATAAAAGGGAACAACTCACTGGTACAACATTCAACAACATGGGAGACTCTAAAAGCACGATGCTGAATAAACCAATACGAGACAAAAGGCAATATACTGTGTGTTTCTATTTATATGACATTCTGGAAAAGGGAAAACTATAGTAACAGAAACCAAAATAGTGACTGCCAGGTATTAGAGAGGATAGAATTGATGACAATGGGAAGCCGGGCATGGTGGCTCACGCTTGTAATCCTAGTACTTGGGAGGATGAGACCGGAGGATCCGGGTTCGCGGCCAGCCTCAGCTACTTAGTGAGACCTCCACAACTTAGTGAGACCCTGTTTCAAAAATAAAGAATAAAAAATAGGACTGGGGGTGTAGAACAGAATAGAATAGAATAGAATATTCGAAAGTAGAATAGAATGCCCTTGGGTTCAATCCCCACTGCCAAAAAAAAAAAGGATGACAATGGGGCACAAGGGAACTTTTGAGGGTGATGGAATAAAATGTTCCCTGTCTTGCAATGGCAGTGGTTATTCGGTTTTCAAAATGCATCAAACTGTACGTTTTTCAAAAGGGAAAATTTTATTATGTCAATTGTACCTCCAAAAAAACTTCAAAAATATAAGAATTGTTATTAAACAAAATATTTGCTAATTGAACAAGGGGGAAATGATAGGCCCATACACAAATAATCTGAATCGGCATTTCCTTGGAGCTGAGCAGTCTTTCATATTTATTACCTAGTTGCCCAATTCTTTAGATGAACATTTTTACCACACACCTAGCAAATATCTGATGCTGAATATATAAGATGAAAGGTCTTTATTTTCTTAATATTCTTGATAATTCTTCTAGTGACAGAAGAAACAAAAATGTGTTTTTCCTTGACCATAAATATAAGCTCATAATAGAAAGCTGAGGTCACATAAAAGAAAACCAAAAACATAAAGTCAAACCACCTCTAACCCGCTCACTGACAATCACTTGAGAATTTAACGTATTTCCTTGTACTTTCCTTGATACACACATAGTAGGAGACACTACATAGTTTTGCATCTTATACTTCATTAGGAGCAGTTTCCTATTTTGTTAATCTTTTCTAGGTAATGGTTTTGCCATGTGGATGTCTTGTGATGATCCATTCCACTGCCCTTAAAAATGAAGGTTCAGTCTAAGTTTTTGCTGAATATGTTTTCCACTAATCAGTCTTTAGAGTCTTTGCCCATATCTGATTATTTTCCTCTGACAGACTTCTAATGACATTAACTTAAAATGTGTGTAACAGTGAATGTAATTATGTAACAGGCCAGAGGGCGAATATTTTAGGCTTTCTGGGCTACATATAATCTCTATCACTTACCTGCATTTTCCCCCTAACTTGTTAAGAATGTAAAAAACATTCATAGCTGGTAGGCCCATATAAAAATAATACACTTAAGGCCAAATTTGTGGCAGAGATATAACTGTTCCCATAAAGGCTCACTAGCTTTCCCTAACCTGGAGAGTGCTAAAAATGACCTCAAATTCTCCTTAATTAAAGCATTATATAAGGATAAGTTTTTTCAGTTTTGTTTTTTGGTGGTGCTGGGGATCCAACCCAAGGTCTCATGCTAGGCAAGTGCTCTATCACTGAGCTGCACTCCCAACCAAGGATTGTGTTTTGTATGCCTTTGAGACAGGCTCTTGGTTAAGTTACCCAGACTGGTCTCAAATTTGGGCTCTTTCTGCCTCAGCTTCCAGTGTAGCTGGGACTACAGGCTTGTACCACTACACCTGGTTTGCATTTTGTAAATTAATAATCCTCCCCGACTCTTATTTGATGGAATTTAGACAATATTTTCCTAATTTTATTTCTAGTGTAGTTTGTCAGTATTGGAGGATGGCTAGCAGTCAGGTTTCTCCTATATATGAATATACTGACATTCTAGCCTAGGTAAGCAGAGTAAAATCACCCCCAAGGGACTGATACACTCTCGGTTTATAGAGAAAATTAAGTACCCATATCCACTGGTTGAAGTTAAAACCATGGGAATGTTATGACTTTACCAACAGATCTACCCCATTATATCTCACAGCAGCCCATCTCCTCTGTGACACCTGAACGTTACTTTCTTCCCTCTTTTATTTTACCTTTTTTTTTTTTTTTTTTTGCGGTACCGGGGATTGAATGCAGGGGCATTCTACCTCCGTGCTACACCCCTGGCCCTATTTTTTTATGCTTTATTTTTGAAACCGGGTCTCACGAAGTTGCAGAGGGCCTCACTAGGTAGAGAGAGAGAGAGAGAGAGAAGAGAGGGATGAGAGAGATAGATAGATAGAGAGAGAGAGAGAGAGAGAGAGAGAGAGAGAGATCGCGCGCGCATGCGCGCTGAGGTTGGCCGCGAACCCGGATCCTCCAGTCTCCGCCTCCCAAAGTACTGGGATTACAAGTGTGCGCCACCACGCCCGGCTTCTTCTCTCTTTTAAAATTGAATATTATGAGCTGGGCGTGGTGGTACACACCTGTAATCCCAGGACTTGGGAGGCTGAAACAGAAGGATTGAAGGTTCAAGGACAGCCTCAGCAAGTAGTGAGACTCTCATCAACCTAGCAAGACCCTGTTTCCAAATAAGAAAATCAGACTGGGGGGTGTAGTGCTCAAAGGTAGAATGCCTCTGGGTTCAATCCCCAGTACCACCACCACCAAAAAAAAAAAAAAAAAAAGAATATTACATTCATTCACATACACAGAGCAGTCCCTAAATATCCACTATTTGTCTGGTTCTGTACCAAGTGACTAGGAAGTATTAGATCCCTGGTCTCATCAAGCTCAGAGATGAAAGGGTGGGGGGGCAGAGACAAACAGAAGAAAGATCAGTAAAGACACTGCATAATCCTCAATAGTTTAGGTTATCAAGAAGGCTAGATTTTATGCAGGGAGTCTGAGAGGCACAGGTCTGCATGCTGGAAAGATCACTCGGGTGAAACTGGAGAACTGAGAGGCGCATGGAGGGCTGTAGAAACGCGAATGCGGGGTCCCTAAGGCAGGTCCTATAGTGTAGTAATTTGGAAACGGGATTTGTAACCTAATCCAGCAACATGAAGAAGCTGGAGCGGTGGTTCTCAACTGGGGGCACCCCAATATCGGGGTACATTTTCCAATGTTTAAACATATTTCGGGTTGTTGTAACTGGGAGGTGCTACTGGAATCTAGTAGGCAGAGGCCAAGGATGCTGTTAACCATCTTACAATATATAGGACAGATTCCCCTGCAACTCCCATTGAAGAATAATCCAGCCCCAACTGTCGGCAGTGCCACAATTGAGAAGCTGGGATAGAAAGAGCTTTAAGAGATATGACTTTCAGACAGACTGGATGCAGACAGAGAGGAAGAGGAATGCTATAGACTGATTGATTGCTCTCCCTGAACTCGCTGCCCCCAGTTCGTAAGTGGAAGCGCTAAGCCCTAGTGTGGCTGCACTTGCAGACAGGGCCTCTCGGGAAATAAAGGTTGAATGAAGTCATAAAATGGGGTTGTGATCCAACAGAATTAGTGAGAAGAGACACCAGAGAGCTACCTTGGTGGAAGCACGCAGCAGTAAGAAGGCAGCCGTCTGTAACTGAGGGGAGAGCCCTCAAAGGACACCAGCTCTTGGAATTCCAGTTCCCAGAACTGTGCGAAAATAAACTTCCGCTGTATAAACTGCCCAACCTGTAGTATCTTATTATGGCAGCCCAAGCTAATAAAAGGCAAAGAAGCTGGGCGAGATGGTGCACGCTTGTAATTCTAGTACTCGGGAGGCTGAGACAGGAGGATTGCAGGTTTGACGACAGCCTCAGCAAGTACTAACTCTCAGTTACCTAGTGAGACCCTGTTTCAACATAAAAATTTAAAAAATAGATAGCTTGGAGGTCAAATGTCACTGGATTCAATCTCCAGTGTCACAAAAAATTAAAAAAATTAAAGCTTAAAGAGGTAAAGAAGACCTCCCAGTTCACTGGTTGGGGGAATCCAAGTAGATGAAGGAATAGGAAACACATGGACATCATTTTCCCCAGACACACAGACTTGAAGCATCTATGGTATATCCAAATAGAATACTACTTTGAAGCACAAGAGAGAGATTTAGATCAGAGACACATATTGGGGATGGAAAGAGTAGGGAAAGCCAGGGGACTGAGTAGGAGAAACACAGAATAAAATATGAGTACATGGCTTAAAAAGTGAAAAACACAGATGGGCATGGTGGCACATGCTTGTAATCCCAGTATTTGGGAGGCTGAGACAGGAAGATCTCAAGTTCAAAGCCAGTCTCAACAACTTAGCGAGGCTCTCAGCACCCTAGTGAGACCCTGTTTCCAAATAAGAAAATCGGGCTGGGGGTGTAGCTTGGAGGTAGAATGCCTCTGGGTTCAATCCCCAGTACCAAAAAAGAAAAACACTAGTTGGGTATCTGGAACACATCAATACTTAAGGAAAAACTGATTCTGAGATTATTAATATTCTTTAATTCATACATGTAAAGGATTTTATTCGTAATGTATTAACTTTCCAAATAAACTATTTTAAGGACTGTGTTTTCTCATTATTCCAATTCTCAAAATTGTTCTGAAGCTCTGTGGTTAGAAGACTGGAAGCCCTGCCTGATTTCCTCTTAACCCACGCGCCCGTGAGGAACCATAGCCACACTGTAGCACATCTACTCTTAGCCAGCAGTTTGCTTACCAGGGGCCAATTTTATTTATTCCAGGCAGTTATAGTTATTATTACACAACTTGACAAAATATTAATAAGCTTAATAAGTGTTCAAAAACAAAGTTATTTCTATGACAGTCGAGTACTTTGGAAATACATACACTCTGACTGTATCTCAGAACTGGGATCAAAAACTGTGATCACATAAATACAGGGTCATGTTAACACTAAGCTACAAACTGATGGTTTTTTTTTTTTTTTTTGCGGTACCGGGGATGGAACCCAGGGGCATTCTACCTCCAAGCTACACCCCCGGCCCTATTTTCTTATACTTTATTTTGAAACCGGTCTCACGAAGTTGTGGAGGGCCTCACTAAGTAGAGAGAGAGAGAGGGAAGGAGGGAGGGAGGGAGGGAGAGAGAGAGAGAGAGAGAGAGAGAGAGAGAGAGAAAGCGCGCGCATGTGCGCGCGCGCGCTGAGGCTGGCCGCGAACCTGGATCCTCCGGTCTCCGCCTCCCAAAGTACAGGGATTACAAGCGTGCGCCACCACGCCCGGCTCCAAACTGATGATTTATATCAGACTATGAGCCTGTCTTTGCCATATATAAGACACAGGAATTTTCTGCTAGTCAATTAACCCAAGACTCAGTTTCTTCAAGCATTAATCGTGCCTTTTCAATATAGGGTTCTCTGAGATGTAAAGATTTTCTGTTTTGTTTTGTCTTGGTGTGGTACGGGGGATTGAACCCAGGAGTGTTCTACCTCTGAGCTACACCCCCAAGCCCCTTTTTATTTTTAAATGGGGTCTCACTAAGTTACCAAGCATTGGTCTTGAACCTATGATCCTCCTGTCTAAGCCTCCCAAGTACTGGGATTACCGGTGTGTGCCACCACACCTGGCCTCAGAAATATTTATAAGGGGTAACATAGTACTTAACCCATAGGGAACAAATACCCAGTAGGTATTATCTTTCAATCAATACTTAGGAAAGTTTCCTAAGGTAACTACTTTTTTTTTTTTTGGTACTGGGGATTGAACCCACATGCATTCTACCTCCAAGCTATACCCCTAGCCCTTTTTGTATTTTACTTGGAAACAGGGTATCCCTAAGTTGCTGAGGTTCTAAGTTTCTGAGGCTGGTCTCGAACCTGCTATCTTCTGTCTCAGCCTCCCAAGTACTGGGATTATGGGTGAGTGTCACCACTTTTTTTTTTTTTTTTTGCAGTACCGGGGATTGAACCCAGGGGCATTCTACCTCCGCGCTACACCCCCGACCCTATTTTTTATACTTTATTTTGAAACCGGGTCTCACGAAGTTGTGGAGGGCCGCCTCACTAAGGAGAGAGAGAGAGAGAGAGAGAGAGACAGGGAGAGAGAGAGAGAGAGCTGAGGCTGGCCGCGAACCCAGATCCTCCACTTTCCGCCTCCCAAAGTACTGGGATTACAAGCATGCGCCACCACGCCCGGCCTGAGTGTCACCACTTTTATTTTAAAATTTTTATTGGTGCATTGTAATCATACATCATAATGAAGTTCAGAGTCATAGAGACATACATGTACACAGCACTTGGTGGGTTTCCCCCCACCACCCCGCTGACTCCCACTCTATTCCCTCCCCTTCCCTGTATATGATATTAAGACTGGCACTGATACTTTTGTATTTGTACATGATATTGATAAGTGCACTGATAATTTTGTACATGCACATAGTGTAAATTAAGTGATTCCTTCATCAAGTCTCTCTCCCCAACCCACCTCCCTTCCCTGTGCACCCTCCATCACTCCACTGGGGTTTCACCTCCTTAGTCTAGAGTCTCTTTTATATCCCAATCTCTCCCTAGCTTCCACATATGAGGGAAACTTTATGTGTGTGTGGTACTGGGGATTGAACCGAGGGCATTCTACCTCTGAGCCACACCCCCAGCCCTATTTTATATTTTATTTTGAAACAGGATCTCGCTAAGTTGCAGAGGGCATCACTAACTAAGTTGCTGAAGCTGGCCTTGAACCTGTGATCTTCTGTCTCAGCCTCCCAAGTACTGGGATTACAGGCGTGTACCACCACGCCCGACTAAAGAAAACATATTACCCTTCATTTTTTTTGACTGTCTGATCTTACTTAGCATAATATTCTCTAGTTTCATTCATTTCCCTGTAAATGGCATGTTTGTTCTTCTTTATGGCTAAGTAGAACTCTACTGTGTGTATGCCCCATAATTTCATGATCCACTCATCTGCTGACGGACACCTAGGCTGGTTCCATAATTTGGCTATTGTGAATTGTGCTGTTGTAAACAAAGATGCATGTATCTATTTTAAAGATGTAAGTACTAAGGTATCTGTTTCTTACTAATGATTGCATTTTATAGCTGCTCTCATCTGTTCCTAAGGAATTCTAGAAGTCAAACTTCTCCTTAGACTACTACGTCTAGTCTTAGCCTAACGGCAAAATCTCTGGTAACACAAAATCATTAAGAAGAGAGTGACAGAACTTCAGCAATAGGAGACCCATCCTGAAGACCGTGGATGAAAACCACATACATCTCTCCTTTATGTAGGATGAGAACGCTCATCTTGAAAGTCTTTATATTCTAGCGTTGATGTCTTCCCGAGCACAGGTTATATATCTCACTAAAAAACAGACCTGTATGCCTACCTTGATACCATCACCAGACTCCCTTTATTTCTTGTGGTACTGGGGATTGATACCAGAGGCATTCTACCTCTGAGCTACATCCACAGCTCTACTTTATTTTGAAACAGGGTCTCCCTAAGTTACCACAAGCTGGCTTTGAACATGCAATCCTCCTGTCTCAACCTCCTAAGCACTGGGATTACAGGTGTGCACCATGGCGCTTGGCTCACCCTTTATTTTAAAAAGGAGAAAAATGAGAATCCCCTTTAGCTTCTGGATGGGAGGGATCATATCATACTCATCCTTTGATTTCTGGCATCAAGCAGCAGGATGCAGTACAAGTTTTTTGCATAAATTAAGTTATATTTCTATTCTTTCTTAAACTTAAGACAATCAGAAAAGTATTTTTATACCTACTCTTTTACCCAGAATGTGGACGTACTGGGGAGGAGGATTCCATGGAAGAAGTAAAATCCTTCCCCAAAATATTTCACTAAGAAAAAACAAAACCCACAACACTTTCTTCCTAACAGAACTGTCTCCACAGAGTGGGGGATAGGGAAGAGAAGGGAATGAATCCCTAACCATTAGATTATTTTTATTTATTTATTTATTTTTGTGGTACTGGGGATCGAACTCAGGGGCATTCTACCTCTGAGCTACACCACCAGTCCTATTTTAGTCTTTATTAGGAAACAGGGTCTCACCAAGTTGCAGGAGGGCCTCACTAGTAGCTGAGGCTGGCCATGAACCTGTGATCCCCGTCTCAGCCTCGCAAGTACTGGGATTATAAGCGTGCGCCACCACGCCCGGCTTCCTAACCATTAGATTAAACATTAGCATGCTCTTAGGAAATCATGACTGCTGCGAGACTGGTCGACTCTGAACACACAACGGCTTCCACTGCTTCTGGAGGCATCACCGCTACTATGTGGTCTAGAGAAAACTGCAGACGTTTTCAAACATGCACAACATAATTCTATGATTCTAACTTTCATGAACATTTGGTACTGTGAAGTTACCAACTGTAAAAAGAGGTATGAGTACTCAGATTAATGTGTAAAATGTTAATAAATACTGCAGCACTTACCGAGATTTATCCAAATTCCACCTGGCTTGAGTATTTTCCATATTGTATCAATATAATCAATTACATTGTGGGCTGTGTCTATGAAGAAACAGGTGGCAATACAGTCCCAGGTATCTAATCAAGAAAAATGAAATCACTGCATTTGTAATTTTGCCTTTTCCTTTAGTCAGTCCTTTAAACTTACCAGTTTCCTCTTACAGAGTATTAATATTTCATTTAACTGCAGAGATACAGAAGCTAAACTCTTTTTTTGTTTGTTGTTTTGCAGTACTGGGAATTGTACTCAGGACCTCTTGGTAGAGCTAGATCTCCAGCCCTTTATATATTTTTGAGACTCTTCTTGCTAAGTTGCCCAGGCTGGGCTCGAACTTGCAATCCTCCTGCCTCTGCCTCCCATGTAGCAAGATCACAGTTGTATGCCACTGTGCCTAGACAGAACTTAAACTCTTTTGGTCAACACTAGATAATCAAGGTAACTAATCAGTCATGAGAGATACTCTGTAGCTCTCTAGCTCTGTAGGCTTTACCAATAATTTGATAATCAATTTGAAAATCATTTGTGATAACATATATCACTAGTACCAAATGAGATATTTGTAAGAGTTTTGTTTATCCCGTCCCTCCCAGCCTCCCTCCTTCCTTACTTCCTTCTTTTTTGTGGTGCTGGGGATCAAAACCAGGGACTTGCACATGCTAGGCAAACACTACCACTGAGTCATACCCAACCCTTAGCCTTCATCTAAAATCTACTTCAACCCCTAGCAAAATAATACACATTACATTTTAAATTCTTATTTAAACCAGTGCTAACCACCAATCCTGGCAGACTCCAGAAAGCAGCAGACACCTGTTAACAGCCAATTTGGGAACTAAATGACATCAAAATACAAAACACCCACCATGACGGGATAATCAACAAAGAAAAAAGGGGTCAGCAGCAGTCAGAGCAGGAGGTGGGCACGAGCAAAAACACGATTTCCCTCTCGGAGGCTGTGACCTGGCACAGGGAGAGGACCGGACTGAGGGTGGTGTCAGTACCAGTGCTGGTGCAGCGAAGGCACCTGGTCCCAGCAAGGGCCCCTGCACCCTCTGTCTCCACCCCGGCTCCAGAAAAAGCCGCCTGTGCTTGCTTACGGGAAGCTTTCCGTATTTCACTCCTATTTTGAGACCAGTTTACACCTTAACTTTTACCCAACAGCTAACACTTCCCGTCTCTCCCTTCCCAACTTCAGAGTGTAGGCTGTCCCAATCTCAGAGTTAGGGGAAAAATAAACAAAGCATTCTATGTTATAAAAAACAGATAAAGTTTTTCTATGTTGTTACCCCCTGCTGCAATGGCTTCCTGTCTCAGAGTCCAGCTCGAAGTCCTCGCTGTGGCGTACAAGCATACCTCGCCAGCCTCTGCCCCCCCCATGCGCTCACCACTGAGACACCCGGCTCCTCCCGAGGCAGAACCAGCACTCTCTCCACTCCCCACGCCCCTTCCCTTGCCACCCCTCCGCAAGCCTCCTCCCCAATACCGAATGCCTTGCCTCTTCACTCTGTTAAGGTTATCTGCTTGATATGTACTTTTTTAGTTTCTTCTCTTAGAAAGGCCTTCCCTGACATGTCTAGATAAAGCAGCAGCCCCTCCCGTCACCCTGTATTCCCTGTACCTTACCTTATTTTTCTTCCTCACAATATATCTAATTGTGCTTGTTTCTCTCTCTCTTCTAGAATGTAAGTCTCCCGTGGACAGGGACTTTTGCTCGCTGCTCTCTTGTGAATGCCTACAACATACCTGTACTTAGTAGGTGCTCAGTAAATACTTGTTGAAAGAGGATCTTGCTGACTCCTCAGCATTGTTTTTCTTCTCCATTTACTGCCAACCCCTCTTCTCTCTTCCCAGTAGCACCTCTTTCCCTAATGCCTCGCTCGAATACAGTGTACCAGGCTGAAGTTCAACTTCACAACCTGATCTTAAAAGTCTTCCACAATCTGGAACCAACATACTTTTCTCACCATATCTCCCATTAAGTCTCTTTCCCTGCCAGTCGGCTGTGCTGCTGTCCGATCACCTATGTCTGCCCCCTTAGATGCCATTCCTCCCTGTCCCTTCAAGTCACAACCTCTCTGCGCCAGCTTCCTTTCATCTTGTTTGGCTTCATTACACATGTAAACTTTGTTTACATGTTGCTTACACTAACAGACACGACAGACTCTAAATTTCTTGAACATATTTCCTATTGCTGCCTTGTATAGGGCCTTGAAAATATTCTAAATTGTCACTGAAGTACACTTTATATTCTACCATCTGAATAACCCAAACATTGGCTCATTAAGTTTAGAATAAAGGACAAAACCTTTAAAATGCTTGCTTTGAACTTACTGCATTCTGAATAAATCTCCTGAAAATCTCCTGCTGTCATAGAAAAGTTAGAACCAGGAGGAAGACTGTGGGGGTCAACATCAGGGAAAAAGATGGGTCGAATCTGATCAGCTGATCTCCGGTTATTGCTAAACTGATGGATCCAGGGGTAAAGTTTATATTTATTAATTTCAGAACATCTGCAAAATAGGAGCACAAAATTCAGTGTTAACTAAATATTTTTTACTATGAAAATCTACTTTAAACACTAAGATATAAGGTTTGAGTGAAGTTCATTAGAACTTAACAATGTAAACACTATGCCCCACTCAATTATCTGAAAATGTACATATACATGTAGATGAGCAACCAATCATGGATTAAAAGACAAAAAAATTAAATTCAGAGATAAAAAGGTGCTGTCATTCATATTTATAAAAATGTATTTTTAAACTTCAAATTCAAAATAGTCCAACTAGTTTTAAAGAAACAGTACTGGTGCTATGGATTTCAACTATTTTGTACTGCCCTCTTCAAATCCGTCCCTCATCACTAACCCCCAAAACTCACACTGCCACCTGAGACAACATGTGATTTAAACAGGGCAGCCATTGGTTTTTCTCTAACTCATGTCTTCTGGCTTTAGTAACAACTCTTTTCCACTCTCTTTTCAGAGAGGCCACAAGTCCTCAGAAATCTTTCCAACTCAGCCACGTGAGCATACTTGGCCATTTTCTAAGAACTGGAGTAAGAAGAACAGTCATGACTGCTACACTAAGTTTTTACTCCACCAAGGAAACGGGGTGGTGAGGTGAAGGAACGAGCAAGTATTCCTTCCTGGTCATGCTTAGTCCTGAAGACTCTACAAAAATCATCCCAGCTTACGAGGACACCCAGTCACTTTCGAAAAACTCATCTACTCATTCTGTTTCAAGACTGTCAACTAAGCAATTGGTTAAAGTAGTAATTTATATAAGCATTTTGAACTTAACATAAATATTTATGCTCTACACACCACAATCAAACTCTATGTATTTATCTTCAAATTCAGAATTGTTTAAAAAATAGGTAAGTCAATCTGATTCTGAGAAATTACTATTTCCAGCAAAAAATAAATTAAATACCTGTTGAGTACAAAGTTGGAAGAAAAGAGCATAAAAAAACTCCATTCATTTCCTTGACAAGCATAACCTAGCATAGCTATTTCCCAGGCCAGTCTTCCTAGTCCAGCACCAGGTACCAGAATATTTACTTTAGAAGGATCCCTGAAATGAAATAAGGCAATTATGTCCAACCCCTCAAAGAAAATTAAAAAGAAAGAAAAGAAAGACAAAATCCACATTAATGACTAAAAACTTAATTATTCAATAAAAATAAGCTCACTAGGACTCTGGTTTCTTAAAAATTGAGAAATACTCCTAAATATCAACTTTTTAAAAAAAATAGGAGACATAAAGACTTATCATATGTGTTCAGATATCAGGTAAGGGTTTTATTCCCCCAAATCTATCTTTCAGAAAAAAAAAGAATCGCCTTATTACTGAAGACATATGAAGGTACTCACATTCCTACAGCTATCTCCTGGACTCTTAGGAAGAGAGATTATTCCAAAGTGATCCCAATTATACACGAGTGTGTATAACAAAATTATTTCATCATGAGACAGTAAAACAAAACATAACTTCTAAATTCTATATGTAGTATAATGATTTATGTAACCATACACATTAAATATATTTAGATCTTAATGTGTCAGGTGTATCTCTAACACCACGTATATTTCAGATGGAAACAGAAAGTGGGAAGGAGGAATTCTTCATGGTTAAATGGGAAGCTGCCTTGTACTTGGGCATCCATGATGCAAATATCACACCAACCAGAGTTCACAATCAGACTCATCTCTACTTGCCAGCACCACACTGCCATCAGACGCTTCCTTTGCTGGAAGATTTGCCACTCCACTTTCAGACTGCAAAAGGCCTTATCAAAATAAGGTCTTTTCTCGGGAATTCTGGCAAATCAATATAATCCCGAGAAAAGTAAAATGGCCTTCTTACAGGAAACCAAAGGAACAAGTGTATAATCACCTGGTATCATGTCAATTCAAAAGGAAATGTTCACTATCGTATTTCCTAAATTTGGTTCACAAATCAATTCCAATTCCCAAACCTACTCCTACTTATAACTCCATCTTTAAACTGCATGGTCTTTAGGTTTGGCATGCACAAGCAGCAGCAGGTTTTTTGTTTTGTTTTGCTTTCTGGTACTAGGGACTGAACCCAGCAGCATTCTACCTCCCAGTTACACCCTCAGCCCCTTTTTATTTTTCAAGAGGGTCTCACTAAGTTGCTGAGGCTGACCTCAAACCTGTAATCCTCCATCTCAGCCTCCCTGGTACTGGGATTCTAGGCATGTGGCACTGCGCCCAGCCAGCAGCAGGGTATTTTACTAGTAGCCTATATAACATATCCCACTCTGAAATGAAAAGAAATAAACAGCCCTACAAGGCTTTTGAATATTCAGATCTATAAATATAGCACCATGGGAATTTGCCCAAGGTCATTCAGTCTTACATAACTATAACAAAATAGAATGCTTTTTTCCCCTTCATTCTAGCTTATACAGTATCTGTGTGTGTTTGTGTGGGCACTTCAATTTTAATGAAGAGAATGAATACATCCTCTAACTTTTCTTCAGGCATATCTGTATCAGTCACACACACACACACACACACAGTGTTCATTTCACACACACAGAGTGTGTGTGTGTGTGTGTGTGTGTGTGAGAGAGAGAGAGAGAGAGAGAGAGAGAGAAATTTTGAAAACTCCTAGGCTTCAGGACTCAGTGCTGCTCCTTGTGTAAGAACCCACCACAATGGCAGCCCACCCGGGCCTCAGTCTCATTTTCCACTCTACCAGACCCATCAAAGCCCTACTACTCTTCAATTTCCTTATTATTTTCTTAGTTCTCATCTTCTCAATCAAAACACGCATTTCTGCTCCAACCTCTGAGTAGCTGTTCTCAGCTTAGCGTTAAGAAGATATGGGCTGGTACATATGTAGTTCAGTGGTACAGTGCTTGCCTAGCATGCGCAAGGCCGTGGGTTCAAGTTCCAGCACCATAACACGAACAACACCAACAAAAACCCAAAGTAATGCAACAGAAAGTAAACAGATTTAGATAGGAGGATCACATATTGAAGGCCAGCCTCAGCAACTTAGTGAGATGCTGTTTCGAAAAATAAAAAAGGGGGATTTGGGGTATGATTCAAAAGTAGAATGCCCCTGGGTTCAGGTTTTTATCATCAAGCCACTGAATACAGAATATATCAAGGCACTACCTTAAGAATTAGCTGAGACCACTACAGATCTAAAAATTTGCATTATGATAAAAAGGATTTCAATGGCACATACGAAGAGATATATTAAAACAAACCATCTAGAACTAAAAGAAAAAAATAAGAACTAAGCAAGAAATAGAGAATTACCCCCCAAACCTTTGATCTTAGCTTGATTTTAATGGTTCTTTATATAAGGAATATTAGTAACATAATGGGAAGTTCCTCTAATTATGTGTATGAAATTCAGGTACTCTAGCTGGGCGTGGTGGCGCATGCTTGTAATTCTAGTACTTGGGAGGCTGGGACTGGAGGATCACAGGTTCAAGAACAGCCTCAGAAATTTAGTGAGGCCCTCCGCAACCTAATGAGACCCTGTTTCCAAATAAGAAATATAATTGGTCAGGGGATGTAGCTAAGAGGTAGAATGCCTCTGGGTTCAATTCTAAGAAAGAAAGAAAAGAAAGGAAAATAAATAAATAAATAAGTGAATAAATAAATAAATAAATAAATAAATAAATAAATTCAGGCACTCTAAATGACAATTCCTGCTATGAATCTTTAAGATGTCTAGGGCATTTCTATGAAGGTGTTTCTGTGGAAAACAAGAGAAATATAGATTTGAATATAGACCTTAGTTGGGCATGGTGGCACGCGCTTGTAATCCCAGTACTTGGGAGGCTGAGACCGGAGGATCTGGGTTCGTGGCCAACCCCAGCTACTTAGTGAGGCCCTCCACAACTTAGTGAGACCCTGTTTCAAAATAAAAAATAAAAAGGGCTGAGGTTATGGCTCAGAGCTAAAATGCCCTTGGGTTCAATCCCCAGCACCACAATAAATAAATAAGTACAGACCTTAATGATGAGATCATTTTAAACCAGGCTGAAACTTTATTTTTTTTATTCTTTTTATTGATTACTGAGCTATATATGCATGCCTCTCTATGCCTGGTTTTTAAAGTTTCAGTCTGAGCCGGGTGTGGTTGGTGCGCGCTTGTAATCCCAGTACTTGGGAGGCTGAGACCGGAGGATCCGGGTTCGCGGCCAGCCTCAGCTACTTAGTGAGACATGTCTGAGGAGGCCATGGACTGTGTTTGTATTGCCATTGGCTCCAAATATTTTACCAACAGTAAAAAATCTTTTTTGTTTTCTCCATTACTGGGGATTAAACTCAGAGGTGCTCTACCACTGAGCTACCTCCCCAGCCCCTTTTGAGACAGGGATCTTAATAAGTTGCCCAGGTTGGCCTCAAACTTGCAATCCTCCTGCCTCAGTCTCCCAAATTGCTGGGATTACAGACATGGGCCATCCCTTCTGGCTAAATACTGTTCTTGATACAGGTTTACTTTATTGTATACAAAATGATCATTACAATTAGAGTAGATTAGAAAACTCCAACATCAAATACTTTTTTTTGGTTCTATCAACATGGTGACACTTGGCTGCCTCCTGGTGGTAGGAATAGTTGCATGTTCTAAGCACCAAAAGTGGTTTTTTTTTTTTTTTGTGGTACCAGGGATTGAACCCAGGGGTGTTCTACCTCCGAGCTACACCCCTGGCCCTGTTTTTTATACTTTATTTTGAAACCGGGTCTCACTAAGTTGCGGAGGGCCTCACTAACTGGCTGAGGCTGGCCACGAACCCGGATCCTCCGGTCTCCGCCTCCCAAAGTACTGGGATTACAAGCGTGCGCCACCACGCCTGGCTTCAAAAGTGGGTTTTCTGAATCACAGTTACTAACCACCTGTGGATATTAAAACACTTAAAATGTAAAATTGAGAGATGTGTTGTAAGTGCAAAATAAAAACCAATTTAAAAGAGTTGATACACGAAGACATTAAAATATATTTCATTAATAATCTTTCATATTGATTACATGTTCAAATAACTTAGGATATATTGGGTTATCGAGTATATTATTAATTTCACTTGTTTCTATTTTACCTTTTTGTGTAACTACCAGAAAATTTAAAATTACATACATGCCTTGCACTTGTGGACTGCATTATGTTTCTATTGAACAGTGGTGGTCTATAGACAAAATGTAACATTACACTGAGCAGGGGCTCTGGCTGGCTCAGTGACAGCACAGGCATGCTCAAGGCACTGCCTTCAATCAATCCCCAGCACTGCTGCCCCCACCCCATGACGCTGAGCAAGAAACAACTGTGAAATGGTATTATGAATCATTAAAGAAACTTTAAAAGCATGTCAAAGAGGTGTTTTGTCTTGTTTGGTTGAGACAGGGTCTCAATATGTCCGGGTCTTGAATCCTTGGCTCAAGTGACACTCCTTCCTCAGCCTCCCTAGTAGCTGGGATTACAGGCATGTACCTTGGCACCCAGCTCCTACAATGTGGTATTTTGTTTTGTTTTGTTTTTGGCAGCTGGAAAACCTAGGGCCTCATGTATGCTTGCGCTCTACCATTGACCCCAAAACTGTGTTTTTCATGGATATATAAACATTTAGTCAGTGTAGCAATGCAAGTTTAGGGAAACAAAGCAAATGCATGTTAGTGGTTATTACAAAAGAAGTGGAGTATGGTGCTCTGAATGGTTTGCAGGGCAGTATCAATTTGTTGTTTCTTTCAAAAAATAAATCTGAAGAAAATATGGTAAAATGTCAAGGTTTAATAGAGCTAGGTATTGAAATTGCTATTATACATCACTGAAAATGGATTATAAATCAGTAGTCTAGTGCCTTCAAAACTACAGTCCCAATTTGCCTCTTCATCCATTCCCAACAAAGAACTGATTTCAGGTCAATTTCTTACTGAGCCTAGAAAAGATTTTCTTCTCTTAATCTTCAGAGCCCCAACAAACCTACGGAAACTCAGTTTAAACTACTACCGTATTAGTATAAATTACCACCTCATCTATCATTCCCAAATATCCCAGGCACCCCTTAAACTCCTCTGTGCTTTCTGGAATCCATTCATTCACCTGCTCATTTTTATACCAAGTTCTTTGCTTCTTTCACCTAATGCAAGAATCAGCAACCATGGCCTGCAGTTAAAACAACCTTGTTTTTGAAAATAAGGTTTTACTGGAACGTGGCCATGTCCATTTGCCCATTTATTTAAGCACTGGTTTTTGTTTCTGTTCTATTTTGTGGTTTTTTTTTTTTTTGAGGTTCTGGGTAGTGAACCCAGGACCTCATACATGCTAGGCTAGCACTCCATCACTGATGATCCTCCAGCCTTTTAGAAAAATTTTATTTTGAGACAGGGTCCAAGTTGCCCAGGCTGGCCTCAAACTTGCGATCCTCATGAGTAGCTGAGATCATAGGCATGCACCACTGAGCTCATTTAAGTACTATCTATGGCAGCATTCCCTGGCAACAGAGCTGAGTGGTCCCACAGAGCACACCACCTGCAAAGCCTAAAATATTTAGTATCTGACACTTCAAGAAAAAGTTAGCCAACCTCCAATCTAATGCACCTTAAACTTCTTTTCCTAGCAGAAAATAGTTTCCTTAATTCCACTACATGATGGTACTATAATTTACCAGAGCCCAATTAAAGACATTTAGATGATTTCTAATCTTTTGCTATTATAATGTTAAAACCAAAGCCATTGGCATCAATAATTTCCACATACATGTAGAATAGCTTTCCCGAAATTGAACTACAAGAATGAAAAAAGCACGTGCATTTTGACGAGTACTGGAGTGCCCACCATAAAGACTTTTACTAATTTAATCTACAGCAACGTGTTTACCCACATCTTCCCTAGAAGTTCTTTCCAATCTTTACAATGCAGTAAGTGAAAAATGCCTTCTTAATGTGTTTTTATTTGCAGTTTCTTATGAGATTGAATGTCTTGTATTTTTTTTCTGTGAACTATTTATATCATTTTTTTCTACTGGGTTTTTAATGTTGGATTGTTTTATCACTAGATTATTATTCTAGATTTATGAACATTTGAAATTTTGATCTGAAACCTGTTTTCAGTTATAGGAAGACTTTCAGGATGAGGGAGACATCTACTTTCAGCCTCTAAAATAATACTGCATTGCTTGGCAGTCTATATTTCCTCTATTTTCTCTTTCAGAAAGGGTTCCTTTGGCTAACAGAATCCTTTCATAAATTATAATTAACATTCTTTATTTCTTTTATTTACTTTTTTTTGGTGGTACTGGGAATGGAACCCAGGGGCATTCTACCTTCGAGCTATACCTCCCGCCCTATTTTATTCCTTTATTTGGAAAAAGGGTCTCACTAAATTGAAGATGGCCTAAGTTGCTGAGGCTGGCCGTGAACCTGCGATCTTTCTGTCTCAGCCTCCCAAGTACTGGAATTACAAGCATGCACCACGACGGCTGGCTTACATTCTTTATTTTAATCTAAGTAGGAAAAACATTTAATTTAAAGCTCCTAATATTTTTTCCTCTAATGCCCAATTATATAAAAGAAAAAAAATTATTCAAGTTAACAGAGTATGTTAGCACTTCTCCTTGGAGTACAGGGAAATGCCAAAACTTAACAGATACTTCCCCAGAAGCATTCTACTTCTGGGTTATACCCCAGCCCTATTTTTTATTTATTTATTTTTTTTGCAGAACTGGGATGGAACCCAGGGGTATTCTACCTCTGAGCTACACTCCCAGCCCAATTTTTTTTTTTTTTTTGCGGTTACTTGTGTGTGTGTGTGTGTGAGACTAGGGATTGAACCCAGGGGCATTTTACCTCTGAGCTACACCCCCAGCCCTATTTTTTTAAATTTTTATTTGGAAACAGGGTCTCGCTAGGTTGAAGAGAGTCTACTTGCTGACACTGTCCTCAAACCTGCGATCCTCCTGTCTCAGCCTCCCAAGTACTGGGATTACAACCATGTGCCACCACGCCTGGCTCTAAAATAGTTACTTTTGTTATATGTATTTCATCTCAATTAAAAAATAGGGGAAACAGTCAAGAATACATAATGCTCAAAATAAAAGAAAAAATCTCAACATATGAAGATGTTTGTCTTCACTCATGTAAGAGAAAATGCATATTAAAACTATGACAAAATTAAATTTTATACCAATCACACTGGCAAAAATTCAAAAGCTTAATAATGTTTCTCAGGGCTGTTAGTAAACAGGCACTTTCATATGTTGCTGTTAGGATGGCAAAATGGTACAACCCTTATAGAGAAATGTGGCAATAATTGTAGCAGAAGACTCTAACATGGCCCCCCAAAACTCCCCACCTCCTGCTGTCCATTCCTTTACGTTCTTCCCTTTGAGTGTGTGTGGGACCTGTGACTTGCTGGTAACCAACAGAGTATGGGAAAGGCGATGAGATGCCACCCTGGACTGCACGGACTCTGCTGAGAGCCTGTCGTCTGAGGCTCTCCTTGCTGGCTGAACTAAGTGGCCATGTTAGTAAAGCCTACAAGACAAGCGACCGCAGCTGCCTCTAGGAGCTAAGGCAGGCTTCCAACTGTCAAATAGCCAGAAACCAGGGCCCGCAGCCCTACAGCCACAGCGAAGAAAACGGAACAGCGCGAGTAACCCCAGAAACAGGCGCTTCCCCAGTCCAGCCTCCAGGTGAGCACTCAGCCCAGAAGACACCTGGACTGCTTCGTGTGAGGTCCTCTGCAGCAGGCCCAGTTAAGCCACCACTCCTGACCGGAGAAGATGAAATAAATGTGTCCTATTTTAAGCAGTTATGTTTGTGGTAATTTGTTGCATAGCAATAGATAGCCAGAACACTAACCAAGCTACATATCCATTTACTTCTGGATTCAGCAATCTCATTTCTGAAAATTTAAAAATATGCCTCCAACAATATGAACATACATATATATAAGATTACTAATTGCAGCATTATTTGCAATTGCAAGATACTGCCAACTACCTAGATAGCCAAATGTAGCAGATTATTTGAATAAACTATGGTATATCTAAATAAAAGAGTACTCCGCAGCTGTTTAAAAAAAAAAGGACTGAGCAGGATTTCCATGGACTGAAATGTAGACATTTCTAGGACATACTGTTAAGTGAAAAAAAAATCAAAGTTCAAAATAAAGTATATAGCATGCTATCTTTTGCATATGACAGAAGGGGTAATTAAAAAGAAAAAAAAAACCATGTACCTGCTTAGGTTTTTTTGGGGGGGGGCATAGAAAACAGTGATACTGATTACCCAACATGGGATATAAAATGACCAGTATGGAAGGAAAAGGGGAGGTAATGGCACTTCTGATTATCACTTGGTCTAGTGTTGTCTAGTAAATAGTCCATGAGTCAAAAAATAAATCAGTAAGGATAGGGAAGAAGAACACAACAAACCTAGAACTAAAACTAAACAAACAAACCTAAATGTACTGAGTTTCAAATGAAAAACATAACTGGAGGGGATGGAGGCTGATGGGAGGGCTAATTCGAGCAAATTGTGAAGAATATTTTTACTATTTACACTCACTCTAGGTGAAAAGTAATTGCTAGCAAATCCTGAACCCCTTTGAGTAGGCTCCTTTTTCATTGAGGTACATGGAGCAATGGTGAAAACATTCTGTGTGCATTGTAGCAAATGTGTGAATGCACTGATGTTACTGGAAGCACGGTTCTCACTGTGGAAAAAGGTAAACACATACAGAGATGAGGAGAACCGAAGGGGCGCCCTCTGGAGTTGTGAATGGCATTAGTTATCAGCATGAATTCATGATTCTGTGAGTGTGCATTTGAGTATGTGAAGCTCTGTTCACTGAACGGTCCTGAAACGAATGACATCTTAGCAATAATGAACTGATCTAATGTCAGATTTTGGTTTCTATATACCATTATACAATAAAAGGGACCAGATCCTTGGAGAAATGGCCAATTCTTTCATCTATCATCTATCTATCTATCTACCTAATCATTTATTTATTGGTACTGGGGACTGATCCCAGGGGCATTCCACCTCGGAGTTACACCCCCCTGCCTTTTTTATTTTAAAACAGGGTCTTGCTAAGTTGCTGAGACTGGCCTCAAACTTGCGATACTCCTGTCTCAGCCTCCCAAGTACTGAGATTGCAGGTGTATACCACCATACCTGGCAGAAATAGCCAATGCTATAACTAAAGTTCAGAAGATAGAAGAAAGGCTGGAGGATGACAAAAGTACAGAGTGAACTCAAGAGGGACTCCGGTTGGCCAAATCTGAGGTAATTTGAACAACAAAATGAAAAAACCAAGTAATGGATTACAATCCACAGAATAAAACAGTCCTTCTTGGTGAGAAATAAATACATAGGGGGGAAAGGAGGGGCTCTTCCTTATAGTACAATGCAGACTGCTAATTGCAAAGTTATGAAATCACCATTTCACAACCACCATAGCACAGATTGATCCATGCAAGAATTACCTAAGGAGAGCTAGGCATGGTGGCACACGCCTGTAAACCCAGTACTTGGGAGGCTGAGACAGGAGGATTGCAGGTTCACTGCCAGCCTCAGCAACTTAACGAGGTCCTCAGCAGCAACTTAGCAAGATCCTGTTTCAAAATAAAAATACAAAATAGGGCTGGGGGTGAAGCTCAGAGGTAGAACGCCCCTGAATTCACTCCCTGGTCCCATGAAAAAAAAAAGGAATTACCTAAGTAGGATAATTCTATGGGGAGAGAAAGTTTGAGAGGGCATAGAATATGGTCTAAATAGTCTTGCCAGAAACTTAGCTGAGAAAAGAGAAACAGTAACTCAACATTAGAGAAACCTCGAAACACCTTAAATGGGTAATCAAAACTAAACATGCCCATGGTAGACTGGCAGATACTGTATGTCTGTGGATGTGGAATCTTTGAAAAAAGCGAAGTACAAAATAAAATATACAGCATGCTATCTTTTGTGTATGAAAAAAGGGGATAATTAAATAAGTTCTTTCTATTCTTCAAAAATGTCAATGTCCTGAAAGTCAAAGAAAGGCCAAGGAACTATTCCAGACTAAAGACTAAAACTAACAATTAGGTGTAATACAATATCTTAGACTGGATTGTAGACTGGATAGAAAAATAAATGTTATAAAGGACATTACCAGGATAACTTATAAAATTTGAATATACACTGCTAGATTCCATAACAGTATTTAAAGTTAAATTTCCTCAATTTGACAACTGCAAGAGAATATCCCTGCTGTTAGAAATAAACTCTCAGAGCCAGGTGTGGTGGCGCAACTCAGAGGTAGAATGCCCCTGGGTTCAACCCCCAGTACCACAAAAAATAAATAAATAAAAAACTCTCAGGTATTAAGCAGCAAAAAAGCATAATGTATGCAAAGCAATCTTTCAAATGGTTTAAATAATAAGTGTGTGTATATGTGGTTTTAGACATTGGGAGGAAGGAAGGAGGTGGAAATCATAAAGCAATGTGGTAAGACGCTAAATTGACAAATGAGGTAAAGAGTACATGGCACAATTCATGCAACTTAGTTGTAATTTTGAAGTTATTTCAAAATAAAAAGCTAAAAGAGAAAAAAGAGATTCATATGTATGAACTGAAATTTCTGGAAGGATACACTGAAACTTAAAAGTTGTCAATCAATGAGGAAGGGAAGGAGATGAGGAAAAGAAGCCTCTCTACAAAAATACTTAAAGGAGAGACTAACTGCATGGAGCAGCTCTCTCTAAAGTATAGACTCCAGCTCAGAGGTCCTGAACCTGGAGTCATGGATCCAAAGGGGGTGCACGGGGAATTCACTGGGCCTATGAGGGAATGGGAAAATAAATTACATTTTAACCTAATTAATCCTTGATATTTTTCTTCAATTATGAATGCAGGCAACAAACAATAGTAGTTTAGCAGTACCTGTGACTTTATCAACAGAAATCACATTTATTTTCACTTCATATCAATTCCTGATGTTCTTAAGATAATTTATACACCATTCAGTATTTTCATAATACAGTAATTACACTTGCGGCTAGACTGTATTTAATGTAAAGATACTGTATGTAATGTAAAATTTAAATGTGAAAAGCATGTTCTATCAGAAATTTGCTCTTTAAGTCTTTTGATAACATTATTTCAAAGTAACTGGTTTATTTGTAATCCCATGCATTTTATTCCATTCATTTACAAATACTATCCTGAAAAGTAGACCATGGGCTTCAGACGGCCCAAGAGTTCCACGGCACAAAAAAGCTAAGAACTCCTCTTGCTTTACAAGTATGTCACGATGACAAGAATTAAAAAGTTTGCAGCTTTTTGCTTTGACACACAGCAAATTATAAAAAGAGGCACATTGGTGACAGCAAATAGTCATTCTTTTTAATTATTTAATTCCTAAATAATTTCCCATTACTATTGGAGCAGAAATTATTTAAAATGTGAACTGCAACCTCACACAAAGCAACCAGTAACAAACACAACACGCACATGCAAACCATGAAGGACAGAGCAACTATAAAAATGAATCGAGACTGTGAAATGTCTTATAGAGAAAGTAAGTGCTTACACGTCTTAAGAAAATTCGTTAAAAACAAGGTACTATTTACCATTTCTCTTTTGGAAAGTTTTTTAAAATCTCTTTAATGATTGGCTGGTAGCAGGCATCCCTTTCTGCTTTCCCAGTTTCACTCCAGTCTCTGACAAACTGTTTCAATGTGGATTTTAACTTATCCATGTCAAATGTAGATGCTGGCATAATCTTTCCATTCCCCTGTTTAAAAAAACAAAACTCAATTAGTTTCTGAGAGTCAATTTTGAATATGGGTAAATGGGCATGCTACTCAGGGGCTATATGGGTGGTTTAGTGGATAAATCACTAGCCTCTCACCTCAGTGGGGTTCAAGTGAAGCTTGAGATCCTAAAGGAAAAGAATTTGGTGGTCTCACTTCTACCCTCAATAGCTTAAGGTTCATTAATCATAAACCACCATATAATTAAGCAGTCTTTACTCAGGAGAGGACCAGAACTGAGCTGCTATGGAGAGCGAACATCCTATCCTCTCTCTAAGAGAGGGAAGAAAGTCCCTCCAGGTCATTGGTGGGGCAGCATGGAGAGGCTCACACTGGAGTGGCCCAACTGTATCTACCCTGTGGACACAAAAAAAGGACTTCAGTTTCTATTACTGCCAGTCCCTTGAGATTTAAGTGAAAATAATTTCTTAAAGTCAAAAGTGAATATCAATAAAAAGACACTGAAAAAATAAGTTTAGCAAGGGAAATTAATTTTACATAGATAGAAGTCATTTATAAAAATTAAAGTCACTAACATTATATGCCAGAACATTTAAAACACTATGTCAAAAGTGTATCAAAATGCCAACAATTATCTTAGTATTTTTAAAAAACCAAATAAAATCAGTGAACAAATCCAATCTCTGGCATAGTGTTCTATTAAGCCAAGTCAAATGACTCAACATACAAGTGAAAACTCACTAAGTAGAGCAAATCGCCTGTGCAAGATTATAAAACTGAAATCCAGAAGAGAGCCTAAAGACCTCAAAATACAGAGGTTAAACCCTAACATAAAAACAAATAGAACAAACTTTCACATACATCTTCTCCATATTCTTTATTTTCAAACATATGTATGCAATCATTCACAATGGTCAGTAGTATTTCTTGATTATGATCAATGCATTTCCGGATCTTGTCCAAGTGAAGAAGAAACTGAGGAAGTAGTTTCTGTTGATTATCTGGAAGTGATCGAAACTGTCTTTCTGTTCGGTTCACTCGCTCATGCATACTGGTGCTAAAACATAAAAGGTGTTTTTTAAATTGGCAAAAGAATTCTCATCAGAGGCCAACCTATTTTAAAAATGTCTTTCTAAATAATTATTCCCTTATTATGTTGGATACTGTCCTATCATGCACAATCTTGTGGCTTAAGGGATATCAACTTAGAAAGTCTTGTATGTTTATGGGATTACAGGTGTGCGCCACCATGTCCAGCTATGAGTTCAATTTTTAAACTTAAAATTTTTAGCAAAACCAGATGAATGCCTTAGATGTCTCCATCATTAAGTAGTGAAATAATTTAGAATGGGCTTGGGATGTAGTTTAGTGGTAGAGTACATGCCTAGCATGCACAAGTAATTCAGAATATACACAAAATACAATGTAAAACTAAAAATCAACCAAGTTGATTTTGAAAAATAGCACATAAGGTCTTACATACTACAAAAGTATTAAGCAAATGAAAAGTTGAAATTCCACAAGGTTTCACATGATAATATTCACAATTTGTATTCTAAAACATTCCAAATAAGTCTCATGGTCACTTTGGAACTACTTATTTATGAAACCAAAAAAGAGAACATTTTGTACATGTTAAGTATAGACTCACAAGGAAATGTCATTTTACGTCAAACCAGATGGGCAAAATTTAAAAGCCTGACTATATCAAGTGTTAGTGAAAATATGGAGTAATTGGGACACTTATACACTAATGGTGGGTACATAAATTAATAAAACCGCTCTTGAAAATAATTCAGCATTTCCTGGTAAGGTTTAATATGGTATTTGCCCTATGATTGAGCAATTATACTCCTAGACATATATCCAAGAAACCTGCAAATGGGTACCATGAAACATAACCAATCTTTATCACAGCACTGTTAGAAATAACTGACAAAAAAAATCTAGAAGCAACCCAAAGCTCCATCATCAGTGCACTAAATGAAAAAATAGAGTACAGTTATACAACAGAATGCAGTGAAACCAAGTACAGCTCAGAGCAAGATGGACAAAACTCAGGAACACGTGTCGAAAAAAGCAAGGTGAAGAATACATAATGTACAACTCCATTTTATATAAAACTGAACAATATACTGTTTAATTTGAGCCTGTGTGGAAAAACTACAAGGAAAGCAAGGAATTTAAAAGTCAGGAACATTCTTTCCTTTGAGGGGAAAAGGGATAAAATAGTGTTTTAAAAAGGAAAACAAAGCAAAACGGAGTGTTAGGTTCATGGGGATCCATTGTATTATTCCTTACATTTTACATACACAAATATATGTGTGTGTTTCTTTTAAATGTTGTCTTTTACTCAAAAAGGATAAATGCCTTTTTCATTTGTTTGCCTAAATCTTTTGCTCTACTCATGCAAACAATTTTCTCATTATTACCTTCTGATGCCAAATTACTCTCTAATTTCTGAACAATAAAAGAAGTTCAGAAGTTCTTGACAAAACTGGAATGTTTTCAGGAGCCTGTGTGTGGTAGGGAAGACACTTAGGGGTAATGTGAAAAGATGAAGTTGGCAGTACTGCACTGACACTTGCTTTTTTCCCCCCGGAGATAGTACAACAGTGAACTCTGAACTCAGATCTGGATTGAAATCCAGGTTATGTCACCCATTTGCTTTGTGACCCTGGGGCAAGTTACTTCCTTCCTCTGTGCCCCAACTGTCTCATCATGGAAGCTATCATTTGTAGAGATTTAATAAATGCCAGGCACTAGTACTTAACATGGATTGGTCTGAAAATTCTGTCCACCCCACAGAATTTCTTTGAAAATGCAACAAATTAATGCATGCAAAACACTTGGTCCTATGGCTGAAAACACAGTAAGCATTCAAAACATAATAGGCATATATAATTTACATAACATGTTCACAGTAAAAATATGAAAAATGCAGAAGAGAAGAAAACTCTGGAAAGAAGGCTAATAACTCAGCTTCTGGAGGGAAGCGGCTGCCATATTTCTCTCTGGTTGTTTTTTTGGGGTTTATTTTTTTGTCTGTTTTGTTATTTTTGGTACTGGAGATTGAACCCAGGAGCATTCTACCTCTAAGCTATACCCTCAGCCCTATTTTATTTTTTTTACTTTGAAACTGGGTCTCACTACATTGCTGAGGGCCTTGCTAAGTTGCTAAGGCTGGCCCCGAACCTGTAATTCTCCTGTCTCAGTCTCCAAGGTATTGGGATTACAAGGGTGTGCTACCAAGACAATCATCTAACACCTTTTTTTGAAAAAAAAAAAAAAACCTGAATATTAATGAATTCTAATTGGATGTATTTATAGGATAAAAAGTGATGTTATATGTATACAAAGTGGAAATGATTAAGTCAAGCTAATTAACATGTGTGTCACCTCACATTCTTATTAGTATTTCTACTGTCTAACCGAAACATTGCATTCTCTGAGCAATATTCTCTCCACCTACTTAGTCTGTGGTAACCACCATTCTAACTCTACTCCTGTAAAACTGTTGTAGATTCCATATATAAGTGAGAACATGAGGTATCTGTCTTTCCATTTCTGGCTTATTTCATCTACCACCTTTCTATTAAAAATGAGGTATAGGGAACAACAGATCACTTGGAAATGGTCAGGAATGCAGAATCTCAGGCCCTTACCAAGACTGAGTTGGAGTGTGCCTTTTAGCTAAAACCCACAGGTGATTCATATGCATATCAAAGTTTGAGAAGAATATGGAATCCTTCATCCTTATCAAAAGAATTTTCCCAGATTGGAAAAAAACTCTCAAATATAACATGACTATAATGGCTATTAAGAAACCGACATTTACTAAGCTATTCCCCAGCTATCAGGTATTTAGATTCTTTCACTTGTCTCTATGAAGAACTTTTTTTTTTTTTTGGTGTGGTACTGGGGATTGAACCCAGGGGCATTCTACCTCCAAGCTACACCCACAGCCCTATTTTTTATTCTTTATTTTGAGACAGGGTCTCGCTAAGTTGCGGAGGGCCTCACTAACTAGCTGAGGCTGACTGAGAACCTGCGATCCTCCTGTGTCAGCCTCCCAAGTACTGGGATTACAAGTGTGTGCCACCACACCCAGCTTATGAAGAACTCTGTGTTCAAAATATTTCTATATTTTCTGTGGCTTCATCATCCCCACCAAAACTCATGTTGAAATTTAAACCCCATTGTGAGGTATAAAGAGGGTGAAAACTTAATCCAATTATGGTATTTGGAAGTGGGCCCTTTGGGAGGTAATTATGGTTAAATGAGGTCATAATGGTGGAGCCCTAATCCAATGGGATTGTGGCTTTGTAAGAAACGGAGAAGAGACTTGAGCTATGACGCTCAGTTCCTCACACCGTGAGATGTTCTCCACTGCCTCCAGTTCTGTGGACTGCCTGCCAGCAAGAAAGACCTCACCAGGTATGATCACATGATCTTGGGAACTCAAAAGGGAATTAGTAGTTTGGTTATTTCTCCAGATTTACTAGCAACCAAAGGAGAACAGCAGAACACCAGAGAATTGAATTTGATCCAAGAATTGTGCCTAGAAGAATCATACAGTGAGGGAAGCAGCTGACATCAGACAGCCGAGTCAGAAAAGTCTGGTACATTTTACTATTGAAAAATCTAGAATGTTGGGAAGCGCCTTAGGAATATAGTAGACTAGTTAAACGTGTGTAATTGCACCCAGTTTTAATATATTAGGACCAATTTAGAATTATATTTATTATTAGGTATTGGGTGGGCCTTGGTGGGGAGAGGGCTCTGATCTGGAACTAGCCTTCAGTGTGGCAAAATATAGAAGAGGGTGCTGTGTCCATGGTTGTGACACTATTCCCTACACGCTCCTCTCATTTCTTTCTAGCTTAATGTGGGATTGAGTAAATTTCATTTTTTGTTTTAAATCCTTTCCCTTTGCATGTACTCCCTGGTTGTCTAAATACCTGGACCAAAAACCGTATAACATCAAAAATATGTTTTTAAAAATGTCCGAGGTCAGGGCTACGGAAAGCACTGTGTAGTAAAAAGCACTCTGGATTTCAGCATTTTATGCTCTTCTTCTAGACTTGCACTGTCCAATACTGTAGTCACTAATCACATCTAAGTTTAAGCTTAAATCTATTAAAATTTAATAAAATTCAGTTGCTCAGTGTCATTAGCCACATTTCAAGTGCTCAGTTCAAGTTAGGTCTGCTGCATGGGACTGGGTAGATGAAAGCCTTTTTATCCTTGAAATGAATTCTGATGGTCAATCTTGTTATAGACTCATGGCAATTACTTCCACATTTTGGAGGGTTTGGTTTTACTGCCTTCTTTTAGTGAATCTATAGGAGATTTAGATTAAAGGTCATAGGGCAAGAAATATCCTCTGATTCATGGATGTGGCCTTCTAATGCTTAGTCCAGATCTAAGGAGTCTGATATTGGTAAACGTTTCTTTAAAGCAGGGTAGACAGTTTCTTCAAAAGGCCGTGCAGTAAGCTTTTAAAAGGCTCTGCCAGCATGCAGGCGCTTTACAGCTGTTCAACTCTGCCCTTGCATGGAAGCAAACACAAGCATTATGTAAACAAATGGGCGTGACCGATTCAGTAAGAGGCTACAAAAAAGACCAAGTAGTCAGTGGGTCATAGCATAAGCCTTTCCAGGACGGTGAGACTAGTCCCGATTTTAATAATATAGTAAGGGTCAGACTATGGTCTTAATTTTGGTTAAGATGCCACCCAGAGTTCCAAGTGTGCTAAAGCATTTGCTCTACCACTGAGCTACACCTTTAGCCCAGACGCTACCTGTTTTAAATGGGTCCCTGGTGTATGTTACTCTCAGCTTTGCACACCATCAAGTAACCAGGAGTTAAGGAATGTGCTGCATCTATTTCATCCTGCTCTGTTTGGTCAATCACTTCTGTACCAGTGATTGACAGCATAACTCACCTCCTATCCTTGGGTTTAACCAGTAAATTATTTCATCAAAATCTCTGAACTTCAAAAATTTCTGTCAACAGCCAGCCGGGCACAGTGGTACACACCTGTAATCCTAGTATTTGGAAGGCTGAGACAGGAGAATTGCAGGTTTGAGGCCGGCTTCACTCACTTAGCAAGGCCGTTTCAAAATTAAAAAGGGCTGAGGGTGTAGCTCAGCTGAAGAGCACTGTGCTTACAGGCTCAAGGCCCTGGGTTCCATTCCAAGCATGTTCCCCAAACCAAAAAAATTTTTGTCACACATGTATTAGATCCTAAACAACTTTTAATAACTTTTAGTAAGCAAGCTTCTAAACTCAGAACAGTAATAAATCAGTGTAACCATCTGCCCAAAATTGAGACTATTTGGGTATGATAAATGTACTTCTTTGCTACCTCTTATTTGGTAAAGATAGAGCTTCAACATTTGCCTGGCATTGGTGACATAAAAGTAAGTATGGCTCAGTCCCTGCCCTTGAGGAGGTCACAGCAGAGTAACAGATTTATATACATGGACTACAATATAAATGAGATGAACATTAAAAAAAGTTTGCAGTCGGGAGTGTTGGCCCACGCCAGTAATCCCAGCACTTGGGGGGCTGAGACAGGAGGATCACAGGTTCAAGGACAGCCTCAGCTACTTAGTGAGGCTCTCAACAACTTAGCGAGACCCTGTTTACAAATAAAAAAATATAATAGAACTGGGGGTGTAGCTCGGCGGTAAATTGCCCTTGGGTTCAATCTTCAGCACCACCACCACGATCACCATCACCCCCCCCCACACACACACACACGTTTGCAGAAGCACAGCAGGATTCCATCTAAGATGGGTTTACCTCACAGGACCTTATATCTGTCTGGTTCCAGCTCAAGATAGCTACCAGTGGACTCTCATATCACTTACACGAATAAAGGTATTACCGCTACCTGAAAATCCAGTGGGTCTAAGTCTCTTTCAGATCTTGGAACTTTAATTGTGCGATTAAACTATTTTAACATCTATCTAGAAGAAAAGTTAAAGTTAGGGAGTTGTATTATAAATGAGGCACATAGAGGTCTGGCCACCAAGCCTAGCAAGAATTCGATACATATTTGCAGGATAATAGAACATAAAGCTGTCTTTTACAGTACCTTATCTTATCTTCCTTACTAAATTAACAAATTTTGGAATATCGGGACCTTTGCCCACCAGTTAGTCACTGAGAGACACCACTCAATCGCTCACTACAAAAGTGCAAGTACGTTCCCAAACGCCGAAGGGGACGAAGTGGAAATCTGCTCTTACAAGAATTGGCTAGTTTGGGAAGACACGTCCTAAGCATCGCACGTGTAGGTGAACTTGGGCTCTCCGCGTGTTCAGTTTGGAAGACATGGACCGCAAATACCAATCATGCCCAGCACTGGACGCCTTCCCCACCATCCTCTTCCATCTGTTAACTGTCGTCACGGCGCTTCTCCAGCGCCCCAAAGGCAAACCTCGAACGAGGGGCGGAAGGCATGAGACCTGATCTGATCCTGAGGTCGGGAGACACGAGGCTGAGCGGCAGGCGGCGCGGCCGTGTCGACACGCGGGCGTGCAGGGCTGGGAGGGGCGGTGGCGGCGCGAGAGGCTCCGGCCCCGGCCCCGGCCCCGGCCCCGGCCGGCGGGGTCCGCCGCGGGCTCCTTACCCGTAGTAGCGGAAGGCATTGATGATCTTCCAGAAGTGCTCGCGCTCCAGCCGCTCCTCCTCCTCCTCCGTGCTGCGCGCGGCCGGCGCCGCCGAAACCGCCGCGGCCGAGCCCAAACGCCCGGCGGAGAACTGCACCTCCACCTCCTGGCCGCCGCCTCCCCCGCAGCCCTCGGGCAGCTGCGAGGCGGGCGGCGGGGGGCGCCGCCGTCGCTGCATCGCCGCCACGGCCCTCGGCCTGGCCCGCTTGCGTCTCGCCGCGACTGAAAGCGTGGTGGCGGCTGCTCGGCCTTCCTCTAGACGGCGCCCGCCGCGGACCTGCCCCCAGCTCGCGGCGCGCTCCGCCCCCGCCGCCCTCAGGCCTCCCTCCGCGCCCGGCTCCGCCAGGGCTCTAGCACGACCGGGACGTGCGCGCATGCGCCGGCGAGGGTACGACGGACGGCCGTGGCCGCGCGCGCTCATTCGCTGCCGGGCGGCGACGACGCGCTGACGTCACGGCGGCGCTTCCAGGGGCGGGGCTTCGGGCCAGGTGGGGGAGCGGGGGCGGAGCTCCTGGCGGGGTGGGGCTTGCACAGCTGGCACCTGTGAGCAGCCACGTGAATGGGGCTCGAGAGCCTGCGTGCGCTGGAGTGGGAGAGTGAGCTGGAGTGGGAGAGTGAGCTGGAGTGGGAGAGTGAGCTGGGGCCGAGACGCTGGCAAAGGAGAAAAGAGCAGAAAGAAAAAGTTCGGGTTTGATGCATTTGTTTGGGACTTTTAATTTCAGAAACTCTAAAAGGAAGGTCTTGCATTCACTTTAAGTTTTAATTCACTTCCTAAATGAATTTCTGTTAATTACACAAGGATGGGGGTAAGCACAATCATCTTTGCAGTATCGAGGGACCTCAATAGGAAAGTCCCAACCCAGCGGCGTGCAATGATCCGCACCTGTAATCCCAACTACCGGGGAGGCAGAGGTAGGAGGATCACAGACTCCAGGCCAGCCTGAGAAACATGGACACCCATCTCAAAAAACAAAACAAAGGCTGCGACCTGAGGATCACAGGTTCTGAGGCCAGCCGGTGGTAACTTAGATCCTGTTTCAAAATAAACCATAAAATAGGGCTGGGGAGTGTAGCTCAGAGGTAGGACGCCCCTGGGTTCAGTCCCCAGTAAGGACGGACGGATGGATGGATGGATGGATGGATGGATGAAAAACAGGTACAATAGTCCTAATCCTGGGTTGACTGGTGATGGCAGCAGATGAGGAAAATGCAGAAACCTAATTCTATCCAGTATCAGTGCTTGGGAATACCGAAACACCAATCAGCATCTAACAGTGACCCTTAGAAATCCTAGACCCAACCTAACTTCTTCCTCTTCTCTGCCTACATTCTTTCATTTTTTCGCTCATTTCTCTCAAGACTCGGTGCTAAAATGGCTGCCCTAACCTGCACTTAATGTTATTCTTAGGAAACAACTCATCCCATTAATCCACTACCTTGCAAATCACTGTTAAAAAATAATAGTACAAAAAATATTGGTTTATTCAGAAGAGTTAAATATGCCCAGGGACCACAAAGTCTACTGAAAAGATATAATCATATTGAAAATAAAGTGGCTTAAGCCAGGCATGGTGGCACACACCTGTAATCCCAGTACTTGAGCGGTTGAGAAAAAAGGAGCGCAGGTTTGAGGCCAGCCTCAGCAATTTAGCAAGACCTTCAGCAACTTAGTGAGACCCTGTTTCAAAATTTAAAAAGGGCTGGTGGTGTAGCTGGGAAGTAGAATACCCCACAAAAAAGAAAACACACGCAGACACACAAGAAAAAAAATCTGGCTTCATATTTTCATGATTTAAACTAATAATTGAAATGAAGGCAATGCTCAAAAACCCTCTTTTATGTTAATGTTACATTCCAGTCTATCTCTTAATAGTAATGCAGTGCTACATGGTTCAAAATTCAAAAGGAACATGGGAGGGATTACACCTATGTTCCCTCTCCTGACACAATTCCAGATTTTCTACCTAATGCCTATTTTTCTTAGAGACGAGTGTTTGGAAGTCATATATAAATTCTTATAATATTAACCACTACGAGGACTATTTTCATATGCATACACAAGTTGTACACATCACAGTCTGTGAAGTGTATTGGCAGAGGCCAGAATTACCTAATTGATAGAGGCCAGAATACCATGGATAATCATTTACATGTTTCTCAATCCTGGGAAATACAATAAACATTTCAAATTAATTTCATATGCAGAGTCTTGCTTGACGCTGTCATAACATGGAAAGTCTAAGGGTGTGTGTGTGTGTGTGTGTGTGTGTGTTTGTTTTTTGTGGAACTGGCGGGTTGAACCCAGGGGACATTCTACCTCTGAGCTACACTCTTAGCCCTATTTTTATTTTTTATTTTGAAATAGGGTCTCACTAAATTGCTGAGACTAGCTTCAAACCTGTGATCCTCCTGTCTCAGCCCCTAAGTACCGAGATTACAGGCATGTGCCAACATGCCCACCTAGGATCTGTGTTATTAAGGCCCTCAACTTTAAACACAATTGTGATTTTACACATGGGGAAATGAATATTAAGCGATGGTAATGGTGACACTCAGGAAGTTACTAGCACTGCACCCATCTACCCAGATCTTATGTCTGTATATATATATATATATATACATATTAGTACTGGGGATTGAACTCAGGGGGATTCTACCTCCTAGCTATAGCCCCAGCCCTTTTCATTTTGAAACAGGGTATCACTGAGTTGCTGAGGGTCTCACTAAATTGCTGAGGCTGGCCTCAAACCTGCGATCCTTACTGTCTCAGCCTCCCAAGTACTGGGATTACAGGCATGTGCTACTGCACCAGGCTTCATGCCTGTATCCTTCCTGTGTTGTCTCCTATGTTTTTTATACTTTCTTACACTGAGATGAAGGCAACTAGAAGCTAGTGGAAGTATTGTCTTCTCATTTTCACTTTGTCAGTGAGTAACTCTATGGCCTGTTTGGAAAGTTACGTGAAGCCTCAATTGTATTATTTCTAAAATTGGGCATAATATTACCTTTCTTATAGGGTCATGAGAAGGCATGAATGAGGTAAAGAGAGAAAAATGAGCTGGGGGTGGTGGTCCAGTACTTGAGAGGCTAAGACAAGAGGATTGTAGGTTCAAGGTCAGCCTCAGCAATGTAGCAAGACTCTCAGCAACCTAGAAAGACCCTGTTTCAAAACAAAATATAAAAAGGGCTGGTGCCAGGCATGGTGGCGTACACTTGTAATCCCAGTACTTGGGAGGCTGAGACAGGAAGATCCGGGTTCGCCGCCTGCCTCATCTACTTAGTGAGGCCCTCTGCAACTTAGTGAGACCCCGTTTCAAAATAAAGAATAAGCCGGGCATGGTGGCGCACGCTTGTAATCCCGGTACTTTAGGAGGCGGAGACCGAAGGATCCGGGTTCACAGCCAGCCTCAGCTCTCTCTCTCTCTCTCTCTCTCTCTCTCTCTCCACTTAGTGAGGCCCTCCGCAACTTCGTGAGACCCGGTTTCAAAATAA